>BQKN01065291.1:616353-627057 GCA_022839385.1 Asparagus kiusianus
ACACCTAACCTCGCGTTCGTTGGTGTTCAGCCAACACCCAACCTCGCGTCTCAATTCTAAGACGTGAGGTTAGGATCCTGAACGCCAAGGTGGGCGTTTGACTCATTCAAATATGAGTTGAACGGTTTCAGAACTGTTTCCCCACGATCTGAGGAAATCACGCCCACGTAGGAGCGGATTTAGAGGGCAGTTACAACCTCTTATCCCCCTATAAAAACTCAACGAACCCAACGAATCATGGGTTAGATTTTGGAGATTGGATTTTCAAAATCTAAACCGGAAAAGGGCAGCAAGGGCGAATTTTAGAAGATCTCAACCACTCGGGTTTGGTGATTCAACAGCAGCAACAGCAAAATCCTTAGAGATAGGATTTTTGAATCAAGCTCAGAAGATCAAATCTGAGAGGATTCTTCAACAACAGAATATATGCTTGGTCATTAACCGAATTTTCAGTTCTAACAACTCTATCCATAGAGTTTCAACTCGTTTAGAGTTTTTAAACTCGTTAAAGAGTTACATATAAAACTTCCTACAGAAGTTCATCGTTCCCACGAGATAAGAGACGGTCAGATCGTCAACAGAGAGAAAATTCGACGCGAACAATCGAAGGAAGCACTCCATCGCTACCGTGAAGAACCCAGCTTTAAACAAAGGAGAAAACCAAATTCGTTTTCTTCTCTTTTGTATTCGAGTTGTAATCGGAATTAAAGGAATTCAATTCAATTTTCTTTTTGTTCTTTTCATTGCAATTTTCCTACATACAGCATGTCAACAAAGAAAATTGCACAAATCTTCTTTTAAATCTAAAAATATAATATCTACAAGTAGACCATTAGAATTAATTCACATAGATCTTTTTGGTCCTTCTAGAGTAGCATCTTTAAATGGAAGTAGATATGCATTTGTTCTTGTTGATAATTATTCTAGATTCACATGGGTAATTTTTCTTAAACATAAAAATGATGCTTTTAATGAGTTTTTTATATTTTGCAAAAGAATTCAAAATCAAAAATCTACATCTATTATCCCTATACGTAGTGATCATGGAGGTGAATTTGAAAATGAATTATTTGCAAACTTTTTTGATAAACATGGTATATCACATACTTTTTCTTTTCCTCGAGCTGCTCCACAAAATGGAGTTGTAGAAAGGAAAAATAAAACTTTACAAGAATGTGCTAGAACCATATTGTGTGATAGTAATTTACCAAAATATTTTTGGGCAGAAGCTGTATCAAAGCTTGTTATGTATTAAACAGAGTTTTATTAAGACCTATTTTAAAGAAAACTTCTTATGAATTATTTTATAATAAAATTCCTAAAATATCTTACTTTAAAGCTTTTGGTTATAAATGTTTTATTTTAAATACAAAGAATAACTTAGATAAATTTGATTCTAAATCTGATGAAGGAATTTTTGTTGGATATTCTAATCATAGTAAAGCATATAGAATATATAACAAAAGAACTTTAGTTATTGAAGAATCTTTACATGTTTCTTTTGATGAAATTTTTTCAAAACCAACCATTGTTTTAAATAATGATGATGATATAATTAATACTATTCATGATACTCTAATGTTAGATATTACAAAAGATGATAATTTACAAAATGATTTACCTAAAGATTTTTTAGAAGTTAAAAATCATCCACATAATTTAGTCACTGGAAATACTTCTGATAAAGTAACTACTAGATCTCATTTTAATTTGATTGCTCATACTGCTTTTATTTTAACTATTGAACCTAAAAATATAAAAGAAGCACTACTTGATGATTCTTGGATAATTGCTATGCAAGATGAACTTTATCAATTTACTAGATATAATGTTTGGGATCTTATACCTAGACCTCAAAATAAATCCATTATTGGAACAAAATGGATTTTTAGAAATAAATTAGATGAATTTGGTCAAGTTGTTAGAAACAAAGCTAGATTAGTTACTCAAGGTTATAATCAAGAAGAAGGAATTGATTATGATGAAACTTATGCACCTGTTGCTCGTTTAGAATCAATTAGAATTTTACTTGCATTTGCATGCTTTATGAATTTTAAATTATTTCAAATGGATGTTAAAAGTGAATTTCTAAATGGTTTTATAAAAGAAGAAGTTTTTGTAGAACAACCTCCAGGTTTTGAATATGAAAGTTTTCCAAATCATGTTTTTAAACTTAAGAAAGCTTTATATGGTCTTAAACAAGCACCTCGTACTTGGTATGATAGATTAAAAAAGTTTCTTTTAACTTCAGGTTTTAAAATTGGAAAAGTTAATTCAACATTATTTATTAAGAAAATAAATAAAGATATTTTACTAATCCAAATATATGTAGATGATATTATTTTTGGTTATACTAACAACAATCTTTGTCAAGAGTTTGCTAAGACTATGCAGGATGAATTTGAAATGAGTTACATGGGTGAACTGAATTTCTTCCTTGGACTTTAAATTAAACAATTGAAAGAAGGAATATTCATCAATCAAAGCAAGTATTCAAAAGATTTACTCAAACGCTTTGGAATGGAAAATACAACAAGTAAACCAACACCAATGAGCACTACTACATCACTTGACAAAGATGAAAATGGTAAGAATGTTGATCAAAAGCTTTATCGAGGTATGATTGGATCACTTCTTTACATTACTGCAAGTAGACCTGATATTATGTTTAGTGTATGTTTATGTCCTTGATTTCAATCTAATCCTAAAGAATCATATCTTAAAGCAGTGAAAAGAATTTTTAGATATATTAAAGATACTACAAATTATGGATTGTTTTATCCAAAACATAGCACATTTGATTTAATTTCATATAATGGTGCTGATTTTGCCAGATGTAAATCCGATAGAAAAAGTACAAGTGGAACATGTCATTTCTTAGAACATTCACTTGTATCTTGGTTTAGTAAGAAGCAAAACTCAGTATCATTATCAACGACTGAAGCTGAATATATTGCTGCAAGTCTTGCATGTGCTTAAATTTTATGGATGAAACAAACATTTTCTGATTATGGCATAAATTATCCCATATCATCCATAATGTGTTACAATTCTAGGGCAATTAATTTATCTAAAAATCCTATTCAACATTCACGTACAAAACATGTTGATATTAGACATCATTTATTACGTGATCATGTGCTTAAAGGTGATATTTCATTAGAATTTATACCTACTGATAAACAAATAGCAGATATATTAACAAAACCATTAAAAGAAGAAATTTATGTTAAAATAAGAAGGGAATTAGGTATATGTTCAATTGATGATTTAAATTAAATTTTTTAAAACAAATACATATGCATATATACCCTTTATAGTCGACTAATTTGACCTATAATCGACAACACGCACAAGCATTGCATATAAGATGTTCTGTAAATTATAGTGTAGTCGACTAATTTCACCTATAGTCGACTACTCTAAGTTAAAATCTAAAAATTAACTTTCTGTCGATTACAGTATAGTCGACTACTTTTCTTACTAGTCGACTACTAATACTGATTTCACAGTTTTATAGTTTTAAAGCTTATTGGATTTTTTTAATCAAACCCAAAACCCAATACCCAATACCCATTTTTTTAAGTAGAGTGCATCTCAACCATAGATTTTCAACTCTAACAATCCTAGCCACATATCTAACATAAAATCTTCATCTTTCATTTATTTTACAATTTAATCTAGACCATACAATGCAATTCTTTTAAAAAATAAAAGATAAAAACCTAAAAACTACCCACTAACCTATCCTAAAATCGATTCTTCTTCTTCCTCTCTCCAGAACCCATTGATTCCAAGTTAGGGCTTCATCTTCTTTCTCAAAACTCTCATCAAGTTCATCATTTTCTAAAGTCTGACAGGCTCTTTAGTCGACTACACCAAGTAATAGTCGACTAATTAGGGTTTCAACAGTCTGTGGTAAATCTCTCAACTTGATCTTCGTATCTTCTGATTTTTTTTAGTTTTATCATGTCTAGAGCTAAGAAAGCTAAGCAAGTTCATACTAATATTAATGATGAAATCATCATATACTTACAAAGTTCTGATTTACTTGAAGAATTTAACAAAATATCCACTTTTGAAGTTCTTCCAGGACGATTTGTGAAATTTAATGATTTTATTCCTTGGAACTTTGGATCATATTTTGATAATGTAGGATTACTTGAATTATTCTCTGCTGAAAATAGAAAACCCACACATCCTTTTCTTGTTCAATTGTTCTTTAGTAATATAGAACGAATTGAAACTATTGGTGGTACTGAAAAACTTAAAACTCTTGTTAAAGGAATAGAAATTGAATTGACTATAAAGTCAATTGGAAAATTTTTTAATATTCCTTTTCAAGGAGTCTCTCTTAGGTCAATTAGGATGAATGATTCAGATCTTTTACCTAATCATATATTTCTTCCTGGTTATAGTAAACCTTTAAATAATTCAAACAAACTTCGTTCAACTCCTAGGTTCATTGCATGAATCTTAGTGTATAACTTGTTTTCAAAAATTAGGAGTTTCCATTTTATTTCCCTAGATTTAGCAAAAGCTCTATATGCTATAATGGGAAACATCCAAGTTAATTGGGCTAAAGTTTACTTTGACAATTTTCTGACAATACCAAGAGGATTTCTTCCTTATGGTGCCTTTTTAACAAAAGTCTTTGACAAATTTCATGTGGATCTTCAATCTAAAAATTCTGTTGTCCGTTCTATTGAATTCTTTGATTCAAATGCCCTAACTAGGATGAAATTAACAAATTTTGAAATTCAAGAACAAAATCCTCAAGATGAACCTCATCCTCATCAAGAAAAAATTCCACAAGATATTTCACAGTCATTAACTCAAGCAGGAACTTCTTCTAGTCAACCACCACCACCATTTTCTTCAGAACCTTCATGTTTTTCAGATGTGCAATACAACACACTATCTGGTCGTATTCTTGAACTTGAAACTGGTCAAAGAGCTCTATATTCTCAGAATTCCTATATCATTAGTAATCAAGAAGAGCTAATCAAGAAGTTTGATGACTTGGATACAAAGCTTAGCGCATACTCTCAAGGACATCAACCTCCTCCAGCACCTTAGAAGTTTATGCATGCATCATGTTAGATATGGATGTTTTAGTGTTTAGTTTCAAAACAATTATGTTCTTTTGTTAGTTATCTATGTTTAAGTATCAAAAACTATGTAGTTGTGGGTTGTTATTAAGACATATGTAATATGTTATGTTGCTACAATGTCAAGTATGTTGATTGTGTGTTTACATTACTATGATGTTGTTTGGATAGTTAATATATGTGCTATATATTTTAAACAGATCATGGTGATGAACATTGTGAAACTTTTGGTCTTTATGGCAAGTCTTTGCCTATCTATTTGGATGGGTGAAGTTATGGATTATGTTCACAATCTGGATGATTTGTTTGAAGTATTAGATCATGTTGAAGAAATAATGTCATGTTTAGCATAAATGTTTATCTCTTTTTGTTGAAAACAAAGGGGGAGAAATGGTTATCTATATTAAATTTATGTAATGTTATAAACTCTAATTTGCATATATGCAGGGGGAGTAAGTATGTTTATTTCATAATGTTTAAACTTGGTTATAAAAATACATACATATGCATAAATTATTTGTTATCATCAAAAAGGGGGAGAATGTTGAATATCATATCTCCATGATATTATTTTGATGATAACAATTTATATAATGTGTGTTATACAAATGCACTAACTTTTATATACAAATTTCAATATTAAAATATGAACAAGTACAAGTTGAGTTCATGGCATTATGAAGTAAAGAATATGAAGAACATATGAGATAATGTATTTTACATTTTTTTACTTAGAATTATTGTACAAGCCTTGATCACTCACACACACACATAAATATTAGAACACACTAACACAGGCTTAGTGTGTTGGTTAACTATAGAAATCCCCTATGTTAACCATTAGAGTTATAGTTGTATTAAAACATTTAATTCATATTTTTTTACTCTTAGTAGTCGACTAATTAGAATAGTAGTCGACTACTCATGTATATGACTTAAATATAAGTTTTTGTAAATTTACAGTATAGTCGACTAATTTGGATAATAGTCGACTACTTAAGCTTATGACAGAAATATAAGTTTTTGTTATTTTACAGTATAGTCGACTAATTAACATTATAGTCGACTACTGAAGGCAAAATTTATTTTTCAAGTTTTTGTCTAATTACAGTATAGTCGACTAATGAACTTTATAGTCGACTACTGAGAAATTTTCTGAATTCACAGAGTCTATTTAAACTCATTGTAGTCGACTATTCTGTCTTGTAGTCGACTACAGATACAGTTTTTCCAAAATTTAAAGTTTGAATTTATGACTGTTTATAGCCGTTTTAAACGTTTTTAAAGTTTAAATAATTGTCTTTTCAAGGACTATAAATAGGTTATTTGTTCAAAAAAAATACAGATACTTATATACCCATAAGCTTTGATCTTTGTGCATTTTTCAAGTGTAAAAACATTCAGATTTTGAGAAAAAGTAAAGTTTCTAAAATTACCTTTGAACATCATTCAAATACTTATTATTTAGGTAATTTACAGAAGTTTGAATCATTCCTAAGCTATTACTACACTACACTACAAATCAAGGCTTATAGGAATTGAAATTGTTGCTTTAAAAAGTTCTCTCGGTTTGTTAGAGATGTTATTCTCTTGGTTTAGAGATTGGTGTGCAAATTGGCAGGGTATTTATCAATTGGTGTTGCAATTTATAGGGACTTGCAAGTTGGTCAGGTTTGCTTTTGATTTTGTAAGTTTATTCAAAATCATAGTGGAAACTCTTAAGCGGGATTTGCTTGAGGACTGGATGTACACCGGATTTGTAGAACCAGTATAAAACTTTGTGTTTGTGTTTGTGAATTTCTGAGATTGCCATTTTTCTTTACAATTTATAATCTACTTTGCATAAATTTTAAAAGAATACTATTCATCCCCTCTAGTGTTCTAGTGTACCTATTTCAGATCCTACAGAAATAATGATATGCATCTAAATTGTCCATTATATTCTCACTAGTAAGAACTCGGGACCGTGACCTGCATGGTCCTAAAAAAACCTATCACGCCTTGCTTTCCAAAATACCCGGGAATTGGAATGCGAATAAGCCCGCGATGTATTAGATTGAGGAGAAATAAATGCTAAACTCTTTCTAATCAATCTAATACGCTAAGTGTCAAAATAAATCACAAAGTCACAGGTCCCCAATCACAATTAGCAAGAATATAATAAACAACTCAGAACAGAAATGATCCATATCACAAATAAAATATCATCCCAGACATAATATTCAGTTAACATGCCCTTATACAATACTAACCAACCAAATACTGGAGATATAAAAAATACATCGATCAAACGGGAATAGAAAGTGGTACAAAAGTAAACAATGACCATCAACAACTAAAAGGAAAAAAACTAAGCTTCATCTTCTTCTTCTGCTCTATCTGCAAAGCACTCATGCTGAGAATACTCTGGCTATGGCTTGACCTGTCCGTCCTCTAAATCTGACATATAATCCGAGAGAATAGGAGTACGTCGGCTTGCATGGCACACAACAAGATCCCACGAGGAAGAATATAAATGGGCTAACGACTAAATGCAAAAACAATAATAATGAATAGAAACATGCAGCGGAAATACTAATAAGCTAGATGCAATCCACCACTAGAGTATAACAATCAGAAGAATCCATAATCATCCAAGTATCAAGGTCATACAACTAGCCATCCTATAATAGCTCACTAGTCTACATCTCACATAGAGTCAACATTCATATCATCGGATAACTAACTGTTTACAAATCCTCTATGCGCATCCAATCCGCGAAACAGGCGGCTAGAGGACTACACGCAATCCGATTTCGGCCTGGTCCAAACTCAAACAAAACTCAGGTGACAAAATAGGTCACTGACCAAAGTGACGAAACATGCCACTTGGCTTAACAAACCAACTCCAGGACGAAACAGGTCACTGGTGTGAGTCTGGAAGATACATCAACGACCACATCTGATCACATGAACTATGACTTTCCTATCTCAACTCTTCTTGTTTTTCTAAGTCAACAAACATGACCTACAATAGATCTTTGGTCCACCTCCTAAGTTTAGTCAACGCACACACACATATCACTAAGTCTTGTTTATGACAAGCAAAGCCACTAAGTCATGAACTACTAACGGTTCTCAATCACAACAAGGAATAATAAATGCAACTAATTCAATACAATAAAATCATGACATGTAATGACAAGTCAAATGAGAAAAGGGATCTTACAAAATAATTTATTTTTTAAAATTATATCTCATAAAAATTATTTGAAAATACTCTTTTTCCCAAACTAAATTCTTTTAAAATTTATTTCATAATAATTCAAATAATCTTTATCTCTTTTTTTTAAATGAGTTCTTTAAATTATTTCTTATTATTTTAATTTAAAATAATCCATTTTACAAAAATAATTTCCTTTAAATATTCTCTCATATAAAAATGCAAAATTGTCTTTTAAAATAATAAACTTATTGATTCAAATAATCCTTTTACAAAACAATTTCTTTTAAAATATCTTGTCATATACTAATTCAAAAGAACTCCTTTTAAATTGTTTATTATTATAAAAATTCAAAATAACTCCTTATTCCAAAATAAACTCTTTTAAATAATTCTAAAAATATTCTTTTTAATATTCTCTCTTCCAAAATAAATTTTTTTTCATTATAATAATAATTCTAAAAATAATCTTTAAATATAATAATCTATTAATTCGAATAATTTTTTTCTTTGAAAATAATTCTCATCCTTATAATATTAGTTATTCTCATCTATCATCAACCAATCCACGTAGATAATAACCAATCATAGTCTAATCTACGCATCTAATTTAATGATAGATATAAATTATGAAATAAGGAGTCAAGAGAAGCGGGATCTTGCCAGCGAGGCCAAGGGCCTGTTGACGAGACGACGGCGACGCTGCTTACGGCTCGCTGTTTTGGCAACGCGCGTAGTGGGTTGGAGGTGACGACGAAGAGGCGGCGACAAGCGGGGTTGTGCGCGGAGGCTTGGAGGGGCTGTTGTCGGCGTCGAGGCTGGTCGTCGGGGATCGACGGGGCTTGGGAGGGATAGCTCACTGGGGATGAGCGTGGGAGTTAGGTTTGGGTTTGGTCTTGGCTTGACAGTGGCGAGCTTGGACGGAGGACGTGAGTGGGGAGATCTGGCATCGAAGATGGGGACGGTGGTGGCGATGGCGTAGGGGCTCGAGCGGACGTCGTTGCTGGTTAGCGGCGACATTAGAGCAGATCTGGAGGAGGGCTAGGGTTCGGGCCAGCGAAGTTAGTGGTCAAGGAGGTGGAGGAAGAAGTGGGGGCTGAGGCGAGGGCAGAGATGGGTGTAGCCGGCTGTCGGGTTTGGGAAGGCTGTAGGGGACTATGGTGACGAGGCTGCAGCGTGGAGGAGGCGGGGCTAGAGGAGGAGAGGCGGCGGGGTGGAAGAGGAGCGACTGAGGGAGAGGGCGGTGCGATTGAGGGGAAGACGGGGCTGAGGGGAAGGCGAGTGAAGGTGGCCGTGGTGACGAAGAAGGAAGAGAGATAAATATAGTGGAGAAGGTGGCGGCTGTGAGATGAAAACAAGGAGAGATAGAGGAAGAGAGGGAGAGAAAAGATTATATATAAATAAGATTAGAGTTTAGAGAATAATTAGGGAAAAATCAATAATAATAATAATAATAATAATAATAATAAATAACCAATATTAATTTAAAAAGTTTTTACCATAACAATTTAATTTATAATATCAAAATTATTAAATAAATATAAAATCAGATTTTTAAATCATAGAAAATTCTAGAAAATCGAGAAAATATAAATACTCTTTTAAAAATAATAATTTAATATTTTAAAATACAGAAAAATTATTTAAACTAGTATCAAAAATTCATGGTTATTACAATGAACACTGTAGCAGTTCACACAGATCCAACGGTTAAGATTGATTTATTTTTTGATCGAGGATTTAGAGGGGAATTTTGGTGATCCAGGAGTCGTTCCTAGGGTTTTTTGACGTGCTGAGTTCATTTTTAGCGTCAGTTTTATCAAATTTAATATCTACAGTGACTGATTTGAATTTTGATCTTGGTTAGAGAATGATAACTTCTTCGGGTTCGGAGTTTGATATTTCGATATTTAACGGCAAGACAGATCTAATGGAAATAGGGAAAATGAGTATACGACAGATGAGACAAGCGTAGAGAATCAGATGTGATTCTAGCAGTAGAGTTGTCAGTATATAATTGATAATCACATTTTATTACAATTTTATACCCTCATTATCTATTTTATATGAATAAATATACCACTAATAATTGTTTTTATCTTTTAATTGCAGGTTAATGAAGAATAAAGCTCAAACTCCAATCTCTCAACAAAAACCCATGAATTAAATGAAGAACACAGGCAAGAGCCAAAAAGTCCAAGCCCAGAATCAAGCCGAGTAGCCTGTAGAAGCCGGAGAAAATAAAAAAATCAAATATGAAAAAAAAAATATATTCAAGATGGTTGGCCGTAAAGAAACGACGATATCTCTCAATCCGGAAGGCGGAATTTAACATATAATATATGAAAATCGCCTATCTCGACGAGACGAAGCCATCCGTGAAGGCAGAAT
>BQKN01065291.1:655877-699388 GCA_022839385.1 Asparagus kiusianus
GTTGTGTAAAAGAGTCTTATAAAAAGGCTGTTTTCTTTGAATTTATTGTAATCGACCGAAGATATAATGAATTCGACAACAAGATCAACTTTTGACGAAAACAACCCTCTCTCACCATATCTGTTTGTGTTGGGGATGGAATATTTGTCTAGAAGCTTAAGCACTCTCAAGAATGAAAGATTATTCAAATTCCACCCAAAATGCTCAAAGCTGGAGATCACGCATCTCATCTTTGCAGATGACTTACTCATGTTTGCCAAAGCTGACATGAACTCAGTTTCAAAAATTTACAGTTGCTTTCAAAAATTCTGCAATGTATCTGGTCTTCAAGCAAATCTGGCAAAATGCTCTGCATACTTTGGAGGGATCGATGAAAACCTGAAATCTCAACTATGTGCTCATCTAAATTTCACAGAGGGGGCTTTACCTGTGAGATACTTGGGATTACCTCTCATCTCGAAAAGATTATCCTGTCTTGAATGCTCTCCATTAATAAACAAGATCACAGAGCAGTTCTCTAATTGGCAAAAGAAAAATTTCCTGTTATATGCTGGTAGGCTACAGCTTATCAGATCAGTTATCCTTGGTATTCAGACATTTTGGACAAGCAACTTCATACTACCTCTGAAGGTTCTAGAACAGATTGATAGCCTATGTTCATCCTTCTTATGGAATCAAAAAATTCATCTTATATCATGGGCAAATATATGTCAAGACAAGAAATTTGGTGGATTGGGGTTATTCTCTGCCAAGGTCTGGAACCTGTCTGCAGCACTCAAACTTTTATGGATGATTCATCTCAAAAAGGATTTACTTTGGATTAGATGAGTACATGGAAATTATCTACATCAGTCTAACATTTGGCAAGTTCAACCTAAATCAACCGACTCATGGATGTGGAAACAACTACTAAGAGTTAGAGATATGGTGATTAGCAAATTTGACAACATGGCCAATCTGACCAATATCATGAACAGCTGCCAAATCAATGGTAAACTTCAAATCTCCCACATATATAGATGTTTATATGATCTAGCTCCTCAGGTTCCTTGGACTGAAACTGTTTGGGAGGGTTTGAATCTTCCTAAACTCTCATTCATCATTTGGTTGGTATCTCATTCAAGGCTCCTAACTCAAGATAGATTGTGTAGAATGAGGCTCCTTAACACTAACCTATGTGTTCTGTGTCAAACCCACTCTGAAACCTGCCATCACCTGTTCTTCGAGTGACAATTCTCTGCACATATTTGGAATGAAGTCATGGAGTGGCTGAATTTTACTAGGAGATTTTGCAATTGGGATCATATTATTGACTGGTATTGTGGAAGCCTTAAAGGAAAAAGTTGGTCAAAAAAGATTAAGAGAATGGCCCTGTCTTCAACTGTGTATATAATTTGGAGGGAGAGGAATTTACGTATCTTTCAAAGTAAAGCTTCAACCCAAGCATCTTTGTTCCGAGCTGTGAAGCTTTCCATTCTTACAAAAATCCTGAATGATAGTGCACCTTCTCATTTGGTAGATAGATTAGCGAAATTGTAGCTTGATATCTGTATATTGTAGCTGTTTTTTGTGTTTTTCCAGCTCTGTTCTGGATAACATGCTGTACACATGACTATATTGATCATTTGGTGATGAATAATATTCATTTCATTGACCAAAAAAAAAGAGGAAATGAAATATATAACGGGGTCAAAGACTGAAACTATGAGCACAATATATTGGTGTGTTCTCGATGATTGAAGTTTGATTATGGTGACAATAACAATAGCAATTGTACTGAGTATATTTTTGGATGATTTTATTATTAGTATAGAAATTTATAACCCTCTTAACTATCACCAATACTTTGAAGTTTTTATGTAATGGCAAGGTTCTTTAAGAATGTATCAGCATAATTTTTAGGTTCAAGTCCTACCGGCTCAGAATATCTAAAGAGGATTAAAAAAATATTGCTCTTATAAGTCCAGCTTTCGACCTTTAAAATAGGATCCTCAACTTGTGGGGACATGTTAAAATATAAGTATAATCTTCAACCATCATCATAACGTCTGAGTTTTTATATAGTGATAGACACTTTTAATATTTTTAGTGGTTTATATCAGCAATGATAAAGGTGGTAAAATGTCAACATATTGTTACCTTCACTCATATAAAAGTTGCCAAAATTTTATGATTATCAGATCTGTTACATGTGCCATTTCCATTTCTATTGTCATATGATGTGTTATTTCTAATATTATGCAAGTGCATAGGTTTCGTTATAGACTTAACAGATCGATCCATATATAACTATAATCTTCAACCATCATCATAACTTTTGAGTTTTTGTGTAGTGACAAACACTTTTAATATTTTTAGTGGTTTAAATATGGTAAATGTGAACTTACTTGTTACCTTTCACTCATATAAGAGTTGCCAAAATTTTGTGATTATCGGATCTGTTGTAGATGCCATTTCCATTTCTATTGTCATATAACGTGCCATTTTTAATTTTATGCAAGTGCACAAGTTTCGTTCTAGAATTAACAGATCGATTCTTAAAAAAAAGTAGTTAGGAAAAATCTATCTTTAGATTCTAGAGTTAAAAAAGATTTTTGATTGTGAAAGAGATTAGTTTTTAATTTATAAACTAAAACTAGATTACTTAGGCTAACTCCACTAGTTTTCTAAAGTAGATATTTTATTAAATTTCTTTTATTTATTAGAACCCTAAAAGCATAAGCTATGTTTCATTAGAAAATATTAGATATCAATTAATTAATCCTAATAATTAGACTTTTTATTACTTAGGTTTAATCTCTTAAGTTTAGGTTATGCCTAATTAAAGTCAATAACCCTATCAAGTTATAATTAACCCTGGCTTTTATTAGTCTAAACAAATCAATTTTTTAATCCTAAAGAGATTTTTTTATTAGTCTAGATTAGTTACCTTGTTTTGTTAACCTAAGCTCCCTAAAAGTGATTAGCTACTCAAGATTAATTAAAGAGAAAAGAAGATTAAAAAAGAATTAAAAAAGAAAAAAGAACAAGAAAATTAAGGACACGAGTAAGAAAATAGAAAAAAAATATTAAATTGAAGAAAGTAAAAAAAGAAGTTGAACTTCAAAATAGTAAGCAAGAAGAACTTTATTAAATCCTTAAAAATTGAATGTATAAAATACAACAACCCTAGGCCTCTATTTATACTGTGTAGGAATATCTTGCAACTATAAGATTAAACTTGATCTTTAAGTAAGCCTCACGACCATAGAATTCAAATTGATCTCCTTGTAAACCTTTACAATCGTAGGATTTGACTTGGTCTCCAATTAATTGAATTTATGTTTCCTAATCCAAACAAGTGGATTAAGTTTGGATTTTTGTCAAAAACCATGTATTAATGATGGAATTTTAGAAATCTATAAATTTGAGTAGCTCTGTGTGATCGAGATCGACAAGTTTTATATATAATACTTTAGATTCCGACTTTCAGATTAGGAGATATTATCTTTGCTTTAGGATTAAAAAAATTTTTTGAATATGAATTTGACTTTTTTATATTTTTCTTGACCTCCAACTAATTTAATATTACCTTTTTCTCTTGATTCATTGCTTCTGACATGATTGAGGCTTGATGGATTTTTTAGAATTTGGGATTTTTTTTAGCTTTATTGAGCTTCTTTGGGCTTCATTTTATTCAAATTTTATTTTTCTTAAAAATTCACTAAAATTACCCTTTACCAAAGTTGCAACTAAATATATAGAAAATAAAGATAAATGAGGATACAAAGATGATTAAAATATATTTATATCAGTTGGTATACATTAGAAGGTTAATGTTGGGATTGTATCTTTGATTCTTTGTATAACTTCATGAGAATTAGATAGGGTTATAGATCTATCATGATTAGGAGATTGAGTCTCATCATGATTAAGAGTTCTCATCATGATTAAGAGTTTGAATCCTATTCTAATTAGGAAGTTAGGCTAGAGATAAAGTTTTTGGTTTTTCTATATATATTCTTCTATTGTTGGAGAAAAAACCAAGCAGAGGAGAGAGAGTAAATATTATTCTAATCGAGGGTTAGCAGAGGGCGTAGCCTGATTCAAGAATATTGTGCGAGAGGTGAGAGATTCGTAGTCTTTGTTCGTACAAAAGATTATATCATTAAGAGAGGGTTTCATAGTCTTTGTCCGCTCAATAGATTGTAACGAGAGGGCTTTGGAGAGAATATGAGAGTTGATTATGTATATAAGGTTAAGAGATTGAGAGATGAGAGTTGAGTGGTTCCTCTTGTAGTTCTCTCGAATACATAGTGGATTTCTCGTATTGTTACCCCGTGGACATAGGTCGAAGTTGGTCGATCGAACCACGTAAATCTCAGTGTTCTTTATTCTTGATTGTGGTTATTTTATATCTTGTTGATTGTGGATTAGCTTCCAAGTTGCGTAGATCATAGCAGGCGGGGAGACAAAATTTCCCTAACAAGTGGTATCAAAGTGATGATGATGGATCCTGGAGTGTGTTCGCAAGATAGGTGTCGTACAAAAGTGAAGATCGGTAACGTTACAAGAATCAAGATAAAGAAAAATAAAAAAAAGGGATGACGATTGTCGTCGTGAGGATCTATTGTAGCCGATCGGCTGAAAAGGAGTGTTGGAGGGTGTATGCATAAAAAAATTGCCTATAGATTGTAAAGAAGCTCAAAACTGACGAAAACCCTGATATCTCTCAAACCGGAGGGAATTTGGCAAAATAGGTGGCGCCAAACTAAATTTTAGTTGATTTGGTTGGCTCCGTCTCATCGAGATAGGTGCTTTTTATATTAGTTCACCCAATTTCGACCTACTGTTTAAAAGTTATGATACGTTCTTCGTAGCATGTTCTGAAGTTCGGCTGAACTAATCGAACCTTGTTGGCCTTCTTATTTTGATGATGTTTAACAAACAATTTATTACTAATGTTGTTTGTCTAGTGTTTGTGCATTCCTATGTTTTGTAGACAAACAACATTGTTGGAGGATGGATGGATTGCGCTTCAACGATGATATCCAATGGAGGTTGGCGGAATGTCGGGTTGAAGCCTATACAATTCAAGTTAAAGATCAAGTTCAAGCTTCATCCGCACGTGTACCAAGTTGAGCTACAATGAAGATCAAGATTGCTTGGGTAATTTAGTTTAGGGTTTTATATTATGTGTGTTAGATACTCTAAGCTCAATATTACACACACACACACATTATATTGGTTTTCATGTATATATATATAGTTTGATATATACATATATGTTTTGGTTTCCATGTATATATATATAGGTATATATACATACATAGTTTTGAGTTTTCATGAGATTACACATTTCATATTTATTATTGTGTTTTGGTTTTGCTATATAGATATGAAACAAATTTACATTCATATATATATTCATATGTTTCATACTCTATTGTGTTTTTGATAACATTGCATAAAATATGCAATTTTGTGAAAATATTGTCTTATTAGTTTATAGAATTTAATATTAGTTTATACATGTTTTACTAAGTCTATAACAATATGTCATAAGGTTTCAAAATGTTGTTTGAGTCAAAATATCAAAATATCAATTTCCAGGTTTTCATGTTTTTGAACATATTTATAAAATGATGATATTTTTCATTTGGGAAGTCCTTTTTCGAAACCAGTCATTGTAGCATGTTTATTATCATGTCTACAATCATTCCCCAAAGTTTTACATTTTTTGGAATTTGTTTGATATTTTTAAACAGCATTTTAAAATCAGCAAAACAGTTTTCAGATTCTCATATATCGGTTTTCGGTCGACCGCACCGGTCGACCGAACCTGAGGTCAAAAGTTCACTGGGCCGATAGAGATCTGTCGGTCGACCGGTCCGGTCGACCGATGAAATTTTCGGTCGACCGACGAATTTTTCAGTCGACCGACGAGTGATTTTTCTGCTTCCAACGGCTAGTTTTTTGACCGTTGCCTTGGGGCTGTTTTGTCTTTTGTCTTGGGATTTTTAGCTGAGTTTTTAGAGGGTATAAATACCCCTTTGCTGATGTCTTGTCAAGCTAATGAAGAGAGTTTTTTAAAAACAAGTTTAAGAAAGTTTAATCAAGGGTTTTAGTTTGTTTAAGTGTGTTTAAGGGTTTGCTTTGTTTGTGAAGAAGTTTTATACAAGTGGAGGAGATCATCTTCTTGTTTGGGCGTCATCTCCATCTCTCCATCTTGATTTAGAGAAGTTTTCCTAAACTCAACTCTAGCTTTTACTTCTAATTATTTGTTAATTATCAATTCCATTAAAGCTAGTTTTATATTGAGTTTAGATTTTGTTTTTGATTTCACTCATTGTTACACACACCCACATTGAGCTTATAGTATTTACATACATAGTATAGTTGGGTGGTGAGTAATTGTAACATTGAGTTGTGCTTTAATTGTGTTCTCATCTATTGTAGAGAACAAATTCATATTTGTTACTTTGTGAGATTGTAAAGTTTTCGGTGAGCTAGAAACCGAGTGTGTAGTTCCTAGAGGAGAGGAACGGAGACGTAGGTCGAGGGGACTGAACTCCGTGAAGAAAATTGTGAGGAGTGACGTTGTTCGGTGAGCGTTGAAAACCGACACTGTGAGGTGTGTAGAAGTTCCGGCTTCCAAACCGGGTTATGATAGTGGATTTCTCCCCGGGAGTGGGGAGCGGAGACGTAGGACGGAAGGTCCGAGCTCCGTGATCATATTATGTGTTTGAGTGTGCTTTGGCGTTTATTCTTATTTGTGCTTATTGCTCATATCGCCATTGTCTCATTATTCATATGATCCACTATCTAGTTCCCTTTTGTTTACCCTTGTGCTAGTTTGTATATCCTTGCACATATCTTATTGCATATCTCTTTGTTAGGATATATTATCTTGTGCTAGTTTATATATCCTTGCATATATATTTCATCATATAGGATATATCACTTTGTGTATATTGCATATTCTTGCTCATAAGTAATTATATATCATCTTGCAAGAATATACTTGTTAATTATTTTAATTGGCATTTAATCGGATTAGATTAGCGTAAGACCCTAATCATCCCCCCTCTAGGGTCTAACAAACCTCTCCTGAACTATTGGATCAAGCCTATAAGTTCCTAAAATACAGCTCAAGACGAAGAGAAGACGATGAATGTCATTATCCAAGCCAGAAAGGATTTTCCGAGTCAAAGAGGATCATCTGATGCTGTAGAGAAGCTAACAAGCGCACAAAGCAAGTTAGCATAGCGTACGAGTCAACGAAACAACAAAGTGCGCAATAGAACGAAACAAAACAAGTCCGGAGAAGCCCCTGGTAGCCAAGCCACCTCAAAGTGGCTCGGCCAAGGCCATGTGGCTAGCGCCCAGAAGTTCCCGAAATATGTTTTTGACAATTTTCTCAGGATTTGATCATTCTACTGCCTCCCTAACTACATTGGGATCATCCCTAAACCTAGTTAAGTGGTTATTAACTGAGGATAAGGTCAAATCATCAATTTCTATCTTAAAATGTTGCATCCGGAGCCTATAAATATAAGCCTAGGGCCCCTATGCACCAGGGATCTAAAATTTAGAGCTTGTAGGCGAGATGTTGACCCTATGAGAGCAAACCCATGAATTTCAGAGAGAGGCTAGCGAGATCTCGACGGATTTTAGCATAAGAGGGAGATTTCGAGAAATCCAAACCCCTTCAGCATCCTTCACCTATTTCCTTAAGATCAGACTTCATTTTGATCTTGAGAAGAGTACTTGTCTCACCTTGTTGAGATATTTACTTCAATTCTTGTTTCATTTATGAAACAAGAACAACGAGCCTTTGTTTTGATCAGCTCGGATCTAATTTTTGGTGGTCCATGGACTAACACGTCCCCGGCACAGGTAAAGATCCTATGCAAGCGACGATCGAAAAATGATCCTGCGTGTGTTTCTAGGAGAACATATTTGTTTTTTTTATTTGTGTAGAAAAGTCTTATAAAAAGGATCCTTCTTTTGAATCTATTGTAATCGATAAATGTTGTAATGGGTTCCACGAGTAAAAAGATTTCTGACGCAAACACGCTGGCGACCATAGTGGGGGCCAACAGTCTCGCTTCCGAGACTGTCATATCACAACTGAAGATCAAAATCCCAATTGATTCAACGGTCGAGTACTAGTTCAACAAAGCCAAGTTCGAGGAATATTTCTCACCGTCTTCATCAAAATCCTCCTCTCCTTGTAAATACGGAAATATATTGTCTTTGAAGGAGGCGTATTCACTGATGAAAGCAACAAGTGACTCCTCTCTAATTAAGAAGTTATCCAATCAAGGTACACCAACTCTGACGAAGAGGGATCGTCAGAGGCGACGCCAACGCCAAGCTCATCAAATTGCCAAGGGATTAGAACAAGTTGACGGGGTTTGATATTATGCAAACTTGGAGTCCAGGAGGCGTCAAACAACCGAATCATTTCAACAACGTGTTACTGACAAGTTCTCTAAGACATTGACGGAGGAATGAATCCTTGTCAAAAGGAATCGTTCAACCTGGAAGGAGTGTATCCAAAGGCGTCGTGTATGTGTCGCACATGCTCGCACCCTTTTGCAAAAGGCACAAGGCATGAAGAATGAAGAGGTGGCCAAAAAACCACCAAAACCACGCCAAGTCTGGAGGCCAAAGGCCAAACGGCATAAAAAAGAACTCCAACAGCAGCTGAAAAGTATCAGAAATTCCGAGTCACTTCAGGGTGACTCGACCAAGCGTGGGTCACTCCAGGGTGACTCGCACTAAGCCCGAGTCACCTCAAGGTGTCCTACGCCTAATTCACCTCTCGTAGCTATTCTCGGCTTCTGTCAAGCCTTGTTCCTGTTCTAGTTGATCTCGTACCTCCGGAGAAGTCTCACGACAGTGTTGAACTATCAAAATTTAAGGTTATGATGACGGACCATCTTGGTCCTTCACACGAAGATTGTGGTAAAGCTCTGGTGAACAAAACCCGAGTAGTTCCTCAGGCTGGGGTTCGAACAAATACTCCCATCATGCCAAAGGCCGCTAAAAGTGTCCCGCCGCCTCCAAACAAACTAGGGCACCTCATTGTACATGTTCGTGTGTCATGCACAAGAGGACTCCTGGCATCGATCGCCTGGGGGTTTGTATTGAAACCTAGGAGCCCATTAAGGTTCCACGCTCGTAAGGGGGTGGTCCTAAACGTGTGACTCTTGATGTGACCTTGAATCGTTCAAAGGTTACAACATATCGTCTCAAGAATATCAACAAGGTTTTTCATCCCTAAAAGAAGATATATCTGTCAAAAGACAACGTTATACTTGGAGCATACACTAACAAGCGATGGAATACTCCAATGAGCTACACCATCAGGTTGGGGGTGTGAACAAATCCCCAAAAGAGGGTTTCTAAGAAACCATCTCTCACTGTCTATGTGGGAGATCTATCAGGATAGTATTATCAAAATATAGCTGCCCCAGGACATTTCACAAATGGTCTCGATATTCGAGAAAATTGCAAGTGAAGCATCAAAGCTTAGATTAAAATGCTTTCATGAGAGAAAATATGCCGTCTAGGATGATGAATTCCCTAAAGTCACCATCAACATGGCTGACAAAGGAAGATCTGCAATTACTTTGAATGGTTCTACTCCTAACTTTTCTTTAGGAAGAAGAATCGATTCAGAAAGAGCCCAACGAATGTCTCAACTCTAGCTAGGAGACATCAGACGTAGGGATTACCTAAGAACACACGAAGGACGATCTTCAGATGATGAACTTTCGGATACTTGCTCTGCAATCGCCTCTAACGATACAATATACAGCATTGGGGAAGCAAGGGACTCGTTCATGATCTCTCCTGACCTCGTAGCTCAGATCCTTCAATAAGCTTTGGCAAAGTAACAAGATGAACTTAGGGCTGAGATGAAAACAAAGATGGAGTTGTCCATGCAACAAATACGAGAATTGCAAGCTCAATGACTTCAACTTCCTGAGCCTCATCAGCAAGCTGAATCCGGCCGCCGCACTCAGAATGTCAGATGGCAGTGATCCAGAAAAGGATGAAGTCATCAAGACTAATACACCCCTTGATAACACTGGGGGTGGTTCAATTGTACCCCTTAATAACACTTGGGGTGACCTAATTACTTCTTCTCAACATCACTCGAAGAGAAATGAAAGCGACAACAAGATGATGCAAGAGCTAGAAGATAAGGTCAATGCCTTGCTATCGGCTCAAGAAAGTGAAGAGGACCGACATTCTGTATCCATATCCAAGAGAGTGGGATACAATCCCGTACCGGATGAAGTTCAATCTAATCAACTTTATATCGTTTAACAGGAGAGGCTCGCCCACTCAGCACTTAATCTACTTCAAGTCCTACCTAGGAGTTACCTATGGGCATAAGCCCTTGATGGTTCGGTCATTCGTAGACACCCTTTGTGGGCCGCCTTCGATTGGTACCGTCGTTTCAAGCCAGGGAGTATCAACAGCTAGGATGATATGGAAAGTTTGTTCCTTAACAACTTCTTCAACGATGATACCAAAGTGTTAATTAGAGCATTTCTAGACGAGAAGCCGAAAATAGAGAGTCAGTCGACATCTTCGTTAAACACTTCTAAAACAAGACAATGAACTGTCGGGATCCGGTCACGGAGGAATTCATGCTCCAGACCTATCATAACAACCTTTCCATTGATGTGTTGGAAGCCATGGGAGTTTTATCTTCAGCCACTTGGAAAGAGTTAAAGCTTCGTGGCGAACAGGTTGAATGCTTCCTCAAAAGGAAGAAGCTCGAGAAAGGCCCACCGATGACTAGTGCACCTGAAGCTACTTTTGACGTCAATCAAACGTCACAAAAGCAAACTCGGGGGGAAACAAAGGATTCTTGATCCGAGATCCCAAGAGGAGTATTCTTTCAAAGATGATAAAGTTCTGACCATCTTTGAGCACCTCCTCACCAACAAAAAAAAATCAAGCTACCACCGATTACGAATCAGGAGGAAGCTAATAACACTTCAGATCTAAAGTACTGTACATATCATAGGACGATCCACCAACCCACTAAGGCGTGCTTCACTCTTAAGAACAACATTTAAACCTTGGTTGACGCCAACGTTATAATGGTAAAACGAGACGAATGAGAACGGCAAAGACTCCGATGAGTATACGAGTATAAACTGCTTTTCCTCTTTCCTCCGATAGGCATATGAGGTTAAACTGCTCCCTAATACTCCAACGGGTGTACAAGTATAATCTATTTCCCTTATTTCCAACAACGGAAAGTTCGTGTAAAATATTACTCTTAGTATTCTTAAGAATAACCCAACAATGTGACCGAATACAATTGGATTTAGATTTGCCAAAGATCTAGGGGTGGAATATCTCAATGCATTCTAATGGGAAGTTTCTGGAGAATACTACACATGGTATTCTTAAGGATGACCCAAAACCAATTGATTATTCAAGGTGAAAGCTAATCATCAGAATAATTCATTCTTAATCATAATAAAAATGAATAATAACCTCCCATTATGGCTATTTAATCATTTCCAAAATGATTAAAACCCGCCCATTGTGACTTTCAGAGAACTCTTTTGTTGAGATAAGATTCAACGACTGCATATGATCAATCTTTCCTCGTGAAACTCCCACTGTGGAGTGCTTGATGATTCATGATCCTCCACCACAAAATCCCCTCTCGATTCCTTCCATGAATGAGAGGTCCACTCAAATTGAACGATCAAACCTTTAACAGTTAGGATCATCTCAAACCCCCAGTTGGTCAAACCTTTAAACAGTTAGGACCAAAACCAAAATCCCCTCTTAATTTTTTCCATGAATGAGAGGTCCACATCCAAATTGAATGACCAAACCTTTAAACAATTAGGATTGTCTCAAACCCTCAGTTGGTCAAACCTTTAAACAGTTATGGTCAAAGCCAAAATCCCCTCTCGATTCCTTCTATGAACAAGAGATCCATACTCAAATTGAACGATCAAACCTTTAAACAGTTAGGGTTATCTTAAACTCTCAATTGGTTGAACATTTAAATAATTAGGACCAAAATAGGAATTTTATTTCGATAGACGAGAGTTTTCCACCCACATCAGGCGATCAAACCTTTCTACATTTAGGGTCGTTTCAAAATCCCCGCTTGGTCAAACCTTTAAAGAGTTAGGGCCGAATTTAGAATTTTATCTCGATAAATAAAAAATCCACCTTTAGATTAGGTAATCAAACATTTTGATAGTTAGGGTTATCTAAATCTTTCAGATTCTCAGAGTGGAGATCCCACTCTTAGTTTCGCCTTTCAGATTCTCAAAGTGGAGATCTCACTTTGAGTTTCTTCTGATGCAGGAGATAGAATTTAAAATTCTTCCTCTCTGACATCGGGTTCGTCTTTGCCCCAAGAGAAGACACAATCTTTCAACACCAAAATCCATGCTTCACACACATGTGGGACTTTATCTTAATCCCTAATTAGAGATAAGTCTGCATCTAACACATGCTGCCGGGTGGTCCGTTCCCGCGAAAACAACCAAGTCTACGTATTTAACATCGTAGCAACAAAAATCCATATCTTTTATGCATGGGGAACTTTATCTCGATCCGTAATTAGAGATAAGTCTACGCCTAACATGCGTTGCCAGT
This sequence comes from Asparagus kiusianus, assembly GCA_022839385.1. NCBI lineage: Eukaryota > Viridiplantae > Streptophyta > Magnoliopsida > Asparagales > Asparagaceae > Asparagus > Asparagus kiusianus. The sequence goes on from BQKN01065291.1 coordinate 668,517, forward strand.
TAGTCTTTTACCGTAAAAATAACAAAAGCCTACGTATTCAATATCATAGCAGGTTGTTATTAATAATACCAAATCCATGTCTCACATGTATGGTGGATTTTATCTCGATCCCTAATTAGAGATAAGCCTATGCCTAACACGCGTTGCTGGGTGGTGCGTTCTCGTGAAAATGACAAAGTCTATGTATTCGATATCATAGCACTAAGTCTAAAAGAGTTTATTCTTTTAGCACAACGTTATATGTAGAACGAACTTAGACAATTTACATACTAGCCCGATTTAAACGGTAATCGATAAAGGCTTATCAAATCCGTTAATGGCTGAGGGTTTGCTAAAAATCCTATAATGAACAGCTTGCGATGACGGATTCGCTCTTCTAACTCGGAGAGCTTCTCTTCATAAAACTTGTTCAAGCTTCATCTTTAATCAGCTTTAATAGTCATTGACACATCAGCTTCATCAAGTTGGTCTCGTGTCTTGAGTGCCTAGGGTAGCTTCAAAGATAGTAGTTGTATCAGCATGTACAGCTGATCCTACAATCAAATCTCGCACAAAGAGCTTAACCTAGCGAGCCTCCGATGTATTTTCAGCTTGCTCTTCTCAAACTCCAATGAGTATATGAGTATAAACTGATTCTCTATGCTCCAACACCTTAACAGCTTAAACTGTATAGACTCCAGCTACATATGAGTATAATCTATGTTCACCCCGTAATGGAGGTCAATACCGGTCAACGCGTCAACAATTTTGCCGAAATAAGGCTCAGGATAATTCTTAATTCCAAATTACCCTCGGGAGTTCAATCGCAATTCATATACAAACTCCTAATGAAGAAGGTTAGTTCAATGTCGATTTAATGATGTGAGCTAATTCAGAAATCAACACACTGATTTTCAGTTCAATATTTTGATAACGGTCAGACGATAAACTCAGCACCAAAAAAATTTCAGGCTATTCGACAAATATACTGAATTGGATGAAGAAGTCAAAAAATTAAAGGCTGGATCTATCTTATCGAAAGTATTCTAGACTCATCTATAAAAGAATGAGGCTGAAATACTTTGGAGGGGATATCTGTAGGCATAAAAATTACCTACAGATTGCAAAGAAGCTCAAAACTGACGAAAATGCTAATATCTCTCAAACCGAAGGGAATTTAGCAAAACAGACAGTAGAAAACTAAACTTCAGTCAATTTGGTTAGCCCCATCTCATTAAGATAGATAATTTTTATATATAATTCATCCTATTCCGACTTACGGTTTTAAAGTTATAACCCGTTCTTCACAGCATGTTCTGAAGTCCGCTTGAACTGATTGAACTTCGCCTGAACTATTGGACCAAGACTATAGGTTCCCAAAACATAGCTCGAGATGAAGAAAAGATGACGAACATCATTATTCAAGTCAGAAGAGATTATTCGAGTCAAAGAGAATCATCTGATGCTGTAGTGAAGTTAACGAGCGCACAAAGCAAGTCAGCGAAGCGTACGAGTCAACGAAACGACAAATTGCACAATACGGTGGAACAAAACAAGTCTGGAGAAGCCCTTGGTAACCGAGCCACCTCAAAGTGGCTCGGTCAAGGCTGAGCCACCTCAAGGTGGCTCACATGGCCAAGCCACCTCGAGGTGGCTCGTGGCCAGAAGTTCCCGAAATACGTTTTTGACAGTTTTCTCGGGATTTGATCATTCTACTATCTCCCTAACTATCTTAGGATCATCCCTGAATATGGTTAAGCAGTTATTAACTAAGAATAAGGTCAAATTATGAATTCCTATCTTAAAATGCTGCATCCCGAGCATATAAATACAAGCCTAGGGCCCCTATGCATGGGGGGATCTGAAATTTGGAGCTTGGAGGCGAGGTGCTGACCATGTGAGAGCAGACCCACGAATTTTAGAGAGAGACTAGCGATATCTCGGCGAACTTCAGTATAAGGAGGGAGATTTTGAGAGATCTGAAACCCCTTCAGCATCCTTCACCTATTTCCTTAAGATCAGACTTTATTTTGATCTTGAGAAGAGTACTTGTCTCACCTTGTTGAGATATTTACTTCAGTTCTTACTTCCTTTGTGAAACAAGAACATCGAGCCTTCATTCCTATGAACTCGGAATTGATTTTTGATGGTTCACGGACTAACGCTTCCCCGGCACAGGCAAAGATCCCACGCAAGTAACGATCGATAAACGATCCTGTATGTGTTTCTAGGAGATCATATTTGTTTGTTTTATTTGTGTAGAAAAGCCTTATAAAAAGGCTTATTCTTTTGAATCTATTGTAATCGATAAACGTTATAATGGATTCCACGAATAAAAAGATTTCTGACGTAAACAGAGGGATGCAATGTCCTACGGTGAAGTATGCAGGCGATCGTAGTCGTGAGTCGTGGCGTCGAGGACATGCAACTAGTCACCGGCAGAGGGCTTGCACCGGAAAAGGACTTACGTGGAGACGGATTAGCAATAAGAGGAGAAGATGACAACAAGTTAGTAGAGTTGCTTGGAAGAATTCTTGAGAGGGCTTCGGTTGTCTCTGTTTGTGAAAATCATGTGAGGAGAAGCCATGTCACCAAAACTCATGTGTGGCAGGGAAAGAAGTAGTAAAGGAGAAAGAAAGTGCACATGGCACGTGAGGGAACTATGGACATGGATGAGTACTGCAAACGTGGGTGAGAAGGAATCTTTTATTTGAAAGAAATCATGTGGGCGGTCGTGGTGTTTGGTGTTCTGGATGAGATCGAACGGTCTAGAATGATTGGTGAGTAGATGGCTAAATCGATGGCAGATTTTGGTGATCTAGCAGTCGTAACCTAGGTTTTGGAGTGCTTTGAACATGATGGGAGGGTTTGATTTTTTAGATTTTCCTCAGATTGGTCAAAAATGCTAAAAAGTTTTGATGGTGGTAACGAGACAGATCTGATGGAAGATAGGGCAAATGAGTAGCGACGGATGAGAATGATATAGAGAATTAGACGTGATTCTAGTAGTAGAGTTGTTAGTATATAATTATTCAGAGTTATCTCGGGAGTAGGAGTTGATCAGTGTGTAGACTCAAGGAGGACAGTGCCAGATTAGGTAGAGCTTACAAGCATGCACGAATGAGTTACACACAGGGAGATAGAGATGATAGCATTAGACTTGAAGACGATGAGTGCTCATATTCGGTCCAACCCAAGTGATGGAGGAGATGGAGGCATCTGGCTCGTAGTGTGGAGTATGAGAGGTGCACCGATATGATTCAAGACGAGTGATGCAGGTGGAGTACGAGGTCAGTAAGTGGGGGGAGGCTACTGTTAATTTTAGTTTGGGAGGAGAAGCATGGTTAATTTACTTCTAATATTAAGTGGCAATGATCTTTTGGTGCGCACAAGAGAGATGGAGGCACTACAGTAAGACAGATGAAAGTGAGGGTCATAGGGGCATCCAGTTAGAGTGCATGTGCTTCAATTTAAAGTGCAAAATAAATAGAAGACTCTAGCGGGAGGGGCAAAGTTTCAAGACGATGATGATATATCTTCAAGGGAGTTTGGAAATCAAATCTAAGGTGGAGATTGTTGGGATTGTATCTTTGATTCTTTGTAGAACTTCATGAGAATTAGATAGGGTTAGAGATTTATCATGATTAGGAGATTGGGTCTCATCATGATTAGGAGTTTGAATCCTATTCTAATTAGGAAGTTAGGTTAGAGATAATGTTTTTGGTTTTCCTATATATATTTTTCTATTGTTGGAGGAAAAACTAAGCAGAGGAAAGAGAGTCAATATTCTTGTAATCTAGGGTTAGCAGAGGACGTAGTCTGATTGAAGAATATTATGCGAGAGGTGAGGGTTTCGTAGTCTTTGTCCGTGAAAAAGATTACATCATTAGGAGAGGGTTTCGCAGTCTTTGTCCGTTCAAAAGATTGTAACGAGAGGGGTTTGGAGAGAATATGAGAGTTGATTATGTATGTGAGGTTGAGAGATTGAAAGATGAGAGTAGAGTGGTTCCTCTTGTAGTTCTCCCGGATACATAGTGGATTTCTCGTATTATTATCATGTGGACGTAGGTCGAAGTTGGTCAACCGAACCACATAAATCTCTATGTTCTTTCTTCTTGATTGTGGTTATTTTATATCTTGTTGATTGTGGGTTGGCTTCCGAGTTGGGCAGATCATAGTAGGTGGGGAGGCTAAAATTCCCCAACTGTTAATATCAAACTTCTATGACCGATGTCAACCATTTACAAAATTGATGCGCAAGAATATCACATTTGTGTGGGATGCGGCCTGTCAACGCATGTTCAATAAGATTAAAACTTCACTACACAGCCCGTTCTAGTGGCCCTAGCAATAGGCAAGCCTTTCATCTTGTATATAAAGGCCCTTGATCACTCCTTTGGTGCCATGCTAGCACAGAAAAATAACATGGAACACGAGAAGGTTATCTACTACCTCAGTCGTAGTATGGTGAGCGCAGAACACCGATATAATCCAATTGAGAAGGAGTTTTTTTCACTTTTGTGTTTATTATCCAAAAAATGCGTCATTACTTAGTGGGACAAGCCATCTACGTTATCTTGAGAGTGAACCTCCATTGGATCCTTATGACAAAACTCAAGTCACTCAATTCGAGGTTAGTCAAATGGGTCATCTTACTCTATGGAGTTTGAGCCTTAGAAAGCAGTAAGGAGACATGCTATTGTAAATTTTCTCTTTGAGATCATTCAATACGAGGTTACTCAAGACATCCCGAACGAGGTCTTTAAGGCCAACACGAGGATCAACAAATATTTTGGCAAATGTGGCTTGATGGGGCTTCTAGAACCAACATTGATGGCTTCTCTTTATCAAAATCTATTTGTTCTAAATCTTCAGTAAAAATACCCAAGTAGCAATTAGATATATACATATATAAATGATGATAAATGGGGATAAAAAATGATATAAATATGCTAATCATCATATATTATTCACATTAGATTTTATGTTAAGTTTGTATTACATGCTTGGCATGTGAAACTTCAAAGTTTAATTTGTTAGGACTTTATCTGTATAATTCATTTTGTTTGAATAAAAACAAACGTACATATGAGTTTGATTTGTGTTTGATGATTTGTCCATGTCTATAAAGGTTAGAATTGAGATCGAGATAAAAAAAGAATAAAAATCAACTCAACAGGATGATTCTGCAAGCTGACTCTCGATGAGTCTTATGCTCATCTATGGGCATAAGTCCTCATCAATGAACCTACTGCTGAGCCTATCGATTTCTAACCCCCTATCAATGACTATTTTTGACAAAGAGCTTTCACCCACCAATGAGTACACTCCTCATCGAGGAGCGGACCCCCATGGACATCGGTTTCTCTATGCCTATCGATAAAGAAAAAAAGACGGAGCAATTTGATCATCAATGATCCATTGACTCATCGATGAGCACACATAGCTCATAGATGAGCAATTGGCCCATCAATGAGCCTGGGTCAGTCTTTAGTATTATGAGATCTAATCATAGCCGTTCATTAGAGTTGCTATACCTCGTCTCCTACCTTCTTTTTCACATACAAAACCTGACCTAATTGGGAGGGGGTGGGGGGAGAACTAGCGTTTGAAGTTTTAAGATCACGAATCATCTGGATCATCCTATAACTTTTCTCAATCACGTCGTCATCGAGTTCTTCATCATTAGATTTGCAATCATCGATGTGTGCTGCCCTTGGATCCTTGCTTTTGCTTTTTCTTCCAGATTATCTCCAAGGTTTGAAGAATTGATTGATCATTAAAAGGCTATAAGAGCTTTTCATTTGTGCTTAATTAATATTTGCATTGTAATCAAATACTCTTTTCTATTATTTTTTATCGGTTTTATGGCATACTCAAGCTGTTGCCAATTGAGGGTGAGGTTTACTAGCAAAGAGCCAAGGTACGCACTAGTGAAAGGATTGTTTTAGTCAAGATGACTAGATTAGGATTTGATCTAGGTAGCAGTCTTGTGAAGCACACTGGAATAGGACTGTTTTGGTCTAGATGACTAGAATAAGATTTTATCATAGTGTCGAAGCCCCTTCAGGAGAAGAAAGAGCGATGTATGATTTATTTTGTACTGCTATAGAAATTCTCTTGTGCCCTATGTTTGAATTTTTCTATGGTTGATTGCTTATTATTTCATCTTTTCCGCTACACTGTTATACATTAGTTTTCTTGAAATAATTCTACAACCCTATCAACCCACCCCCCGGGTCTAGGTTTGTGTCTAGATCCGTACACTTTGCTTGGTTGCTAGAGATGCAAATAAGAAAATGTTCTCAGAAGCAATACTAGGTGCTGAGCATGGGATGCTAATTTACCAAAAAAAGAATCTAACTGTAGAATGAGCAGAAATATCAGAGTGAAGTGAGATTAAAACCTTAGGATATCAAAATGTTAAAAAAATACCTCAGGAGTATCAAACTGAAAAAATGAGCAAACTTTGGGTATTTAAATGAAGTTAAGACTAAAATAAACTCATTATTTCACATGATAATGACCTATGTCCTCAATAAACAAATGAACTAATGAATGCATACATCATATACGGACTAACACACCAACTAGACCCAATCACCAAGAGACCAAGATGTTCATGCCTAATTCTAGCTAGTTGAGTATTGTGGTACTCTAATAGGCTACACATTAACAAATTAATGGAATCTTAAGTAATCTTAGTTGTTATTGATCAAGACAAATCATGTACTGTACTTCAGTATTTAAGCCCTTAAGATGGAACTTTGACAGATAAGTATGACCTAATTTAAGAGAATAGGATCTATATCCATATCTAAATTTTAGACTTAGCGAACTTTACATCTACAGTTTCTTAGTGAAGAGACAAATTTCCATAAAATAACATTATAATTAACAATAGATTTCTCCTGATATATATATATTTTTTTTGGTCAATGAAAAATTTTTATTCACTAACCAAGTATGAAAATTGAATATACATCGGATATTCAGTATTCCTTAACTGAGATTACAAAAGAAGAAACTAAATGAATATCCTAAAGAAACAGATACTCAAATAACAGCTAAACTCAAAACAATATCACTACTTGCAATTGAAGGGGTGTTGAGGATGGATGTGAAGACATCAATATTGATATCTCTAACCAAGTCATCAGTGCTTCTAGTCTTCTGCTGAAATAGCCTCAAGTTTCGCTCTCTCCAAATAAAATATATAGTGGTAATCAAAGCCATCTTCTTGAGATGTTGCTTTAACCCCCTACCCTTCAACCTGTAAACATACCAGTTCACTATCTGAAGCCAATTGCAAGATCTCCATTTAAATTTCAGCCAGCTCATGATACAATTCCAGACATTTTCCGAGAAAACACACTAAAAAAACAGATGGTTTCTTGTTTCATTAGCTGCTCCAGAGTAAAGAATGCATGTATTTGCATTGATGACACCTCTCCGATGAAGTCTGTCCTGTGTGAGTAGTCTGTCTTGAAATGCAAGCCAACTAACAAATGAATGTTTAGGAGTGTTTAATCCCCCCAAACTGTCTTGAACCATGCCACATCATTTGCAGTAGAATGTATTGCATAATATAATGCAGACAGTTTAATTTTTCCACCCTTGCAGCATGAATTGATCAGGCATTTCAAATTTTCCACTCCACCATACAAAACCAAAGCTTTATCCCTTACTTTTAATAGTTGTTTCCACAACCAAGAATCACCAGCTCTTGCTTTGACCTGCCAAATATCATCATGCTTTAAATAGACACCATGTATCCATTTAATCCACAGAGACTCCTTTTTAACATGAATATCCCAAATACATTTCAGAGCTGAAGCTGTATTCCAACTAGTAGCTGAAAAAATCCCCAAACCTCCTTTCTTCCTCCCTATACAAACTCTCTCCCATGCAACCAGAGGAGTTCTGAGATTATGACCTGATTTCCCCCACAAGAATCTCCTATATAACCCATCCATTTCTTGTAGAACACTGACTGGAAGAATATAATTTGAAGTCCAGAATATTTGAACACCAAGGATTACACTCTTAATTATTTTCAATCTACCTGCATAAGACAAATACCCATGATTCAACCATTTTTGGAATTGTTCTGAGATCTTTGAGAGGAGGGAATTGCAGTCCATGTAAGATAATTTTCTAGTTGTAAGAGGAACTCCCAGATACTTAAATGGCATAGCACCTTCAGAGAACCCTAAGTAGTTGCTAATGGAGGATTTGACTGATTCATCTATACCACCATAGAAAACAGAGCATTTCTCTGGATTGGCCTCAAGTCCAGATACAACACTGAACTCTTTTACACATTGAAATAATTTGTGTACTGAATATACATCACCCTTGGCAAAGAGGAGGAGATTATCTGCAAATATTAGATGAGTAATTTTAAGGTGACTACACTTGGGATGGAACTTAAAGAGTCTGTCATTCCTCCTGATATATTTGTTTCAATGTTTTATTCAGTATGTATTTTAAAGGAATATCTCTACGTACGTCTACCCATCATATACTTTTATTTTGGTAGACCTCTTTGATTTACTAGCAAATAACTAGATGAGTCTTGGATCTCATCAACTATGGGATGTTTGGCGGTTCGAAAGTGAACTAAATTTATGTAAGTTACTTTTCTTTTAAATAACTTTCACATCCACGTCAACATGCAGGTGTACACAATACTTGTTTGAAAAACAAATTTATTATTAAAAATACAATGTAAAAATGACGTGGCAAGACTAGATTATTTAGTAAATGTAGTCAAAATTATTTAATTAAAATTTGTTACCATTTTTATCACTTTCACATTAACTCACCACTTTTTTAGGGGAAGTCAAAATTGTATTAAATCATATGTGACAAATTTTTTGTATTTCGCTTTCATAACTACTTGCACGCAAACAAACACGTAAAATGTTAAAAGAAACTTATTTTTCTACTTTCATTTTTCACTTGCATGCAAACAAACACTCTCTTACGTGAACTAACCCCCTCATTAAGTCACAATGTCAATTATTTTCCCCTTAATCAGTCTAATTGAAGACAGGACAAAGCCCCTCTTAATTAACTTTGGAGGATTATTAGATAGCAACCTTTCATAACTTTCAAACTATCAAGAAACCAGTTGGATTTAGGGGTTATCAGAAAACCCGCTTCAATTTTAAGATTTTTTACATATAAGTCCTCTAACAACATTAACTGCAATTTTAACATGGATGGGTACAATAACACTTTGTCAGTGAAAATTGAGGTTCACATATTTAAGGGACTATAGAAAAACACTGGAAGTTGAAGGGAGTTTATTAATAGCCCATAAACTTAAAGAGAGTTTTTCCATAACCCGTAAATTTAAGGGGTTCTCTAACATTTTGAATGTTGTGAGGCTTAACGGGGTTTTTCTAAAATTTTGCCCTAACTGTATGCCCGGATGAACACCAACATGGAAACTCACGGATGGGTGAGAGGAGCTGAATTCTATGAAGCATGGTGTTCTGTGATGCGTCGGTGGTTACCGCTATATCTTTAGTCTTCCAAGAAATCTGGCACTGTCTTTTCCAAAAAAAAAAAAAATCTGGCACTGTTGGTCTTTTCAATTGGTTAATACAACTGTTTTTATGTCTCCTAAGTTGTAAGCCTTTAAAATGGATATTACTTTTGATGATATTACTTTTGATGAGCTTGCCCATGAATTTGAAAGATTATTCAATAGTTATATTGAATTGAAAAGTAAGCATGATAATATGAAATCCTCTCATGAAACACTAGTTACTAAGTTTGATCTCATTATAAATGAAAATATAAATCTTAAAAAATACATTGAAAATTTGAGATTAAAAAATGTTAGATTGCTTCATGAAAAATATGTTCCATGTTAGAAGTAGAGATTAGTAAAAATAAATTAAACTCTATGGTAAATGATTATGTTTATCCTACTTCTAGTAGCAATGCTTGTATGCACAATGATGAGTTGAATCAAATGAAAAAACGCATATCGACCTTAGATTCAACACTAAACACTTGTATTGCGAATAACAAAAAACTTATGGATATGTGTGCAAAGTACTATGTTAATTCTTCTAAGAAACCTACACACTATGCACACATGTATGACAAAATTCACAAATGTTCTATTTGCGCTCTTAAAGGCCATATAGCCAAATTTTGTCATATAATGCACAAAAGCTTAACAAGTCTATTCATGATTGTGCATCCCATCAACCTTCTTCATCTCATACACATGTACACACACATAATGTAAATCATAAACATGCTCATGTGTACAAATGTGATTTTTGTGGTCGTTTGGGTCATTTGACCAAATTTTGTTTTGATTTGAAGAAGGTTTCTCGTTTGCAAAAAAAATTCAAAGATAAACCTATCCTTACAAATGATTTTCGTGCACCTTATGTTGGTCAACACATATCATTTAGACCCTTTCATTGCACTCATTGCAATCGAAAAGGTCATGTATACAAATTTTGTTTTGACCGTATCCGTGCACCATATACGCCCAAATGGGTTCATAACCTAAGGGCCTTAATCTTAAATGATAGGGGTCATGTCCCTAATGTAGGCATCTAAAAATGCCAATAGGTGTCCGCACACAGCTCGAGATGAAGAGGAGGCGATAAACGTCATCATCCAAGTCGAGAAGATTTGTCCAAGTGGCCTGCGTACTCACCGGCCACCGTTAAGTGGCCCGTACGCTCATCGGCTATAGGAACGACGAACCAAGCATCCTGTGCACTCACCGGCCACCTCTAATTGGCCCGTGCACTCATCAGCCAGTTCCAAGTGGCCTACATACTCACCGGCCATCGTCAAGTGGCCCGTACGCCCATCGACCACCGGTACGGCAAACCAAGCATCCCGTGCGCTCATCGGCCACCTCCAATTGGCCCGCGCACTCATCAGCCAGTTCCAAGTGGTCTGCGTACTCACCGACTACCACCAAGTGGCCTGTATGCTCATCGGCCATCGTTAAGAGATCCGCGCGTTCACGAAATACGCAAATCGAATCGAGGAAGTGTACCAGTCAGCGAAACAATGAAATACACGTAAACAACGGAACAAGTCAAAACCCGGAAACCCGTAAACACGCAAAGTGGCCGAGTCACGTCAAAACAACCTGGTCAGGCCAGTGGCTCGGCCAAGGCCGAGCCACCAGATGGCGATTTGGCCAGTTCCGATCCAAAAAACATGTTTTTTCGGTTTTTGCGGATTCTTTCGGGATTTGTTTGTTCCTGAGCATCCCAACTAATCTGATACTATGGTTAATCAGTTATTAACTGAAGATAAGGAGGATTCCCTCGTTTTGATCCAAAAACCCCCCCAACCAGAGCCTATAAATACGAGCTTGGGTGCTCATTTCTCTGGATCTGGAGATCAAGAGGGCGAGGTGTTGTCAAAATTAAGAGTGAAGCTACGAATTTCAGAGGGTTAGTAGATCTTGGCGAAGTTTCTCCATAAACAAAAAGAGTGTTCGAGAGATCTGAAACCCCTTTCCCCCATTCCTCCGGATTTAAGCTTGGTCTTAAATCCTGAGAAAAGTCGTAATCTCACTTGGTCGGAATTACCACTTCAGCGAATACTTCCTTCGTGAAGTAGAAGCCTTTATTTTCAATCTGTCAACCGGATCTGATTCGTGGCGGTCCACGTATATCAACGTCCTCGGCATAGGCAAAGATCCCACACAAACAACAGGCGATAAAATCTGTTGTGTGTTGTTTGAAGAAATTGTAATCTTATATTTTTATTGTGTAAGAAGATCTTATAAAGAGATCGACTTTTTATTTATTTGAATTTATTATAACGGCTAAAGTTGTAATAGATTCAATGACAATGAAAAAAGCAATTTCTGACCTAAACACGCTCGTGACCACAGTGGGAGCTAACAGCTTCGCTGCTGAAGGTGTCGTGCCACAACCACGGATCCAGATCCCGGTTGATGAAGAAGTCGAGTACGAATTCGACCAACTAAAGTTTGAGGAGTATCCGTCGTCCTCCTCCTCCAGATCCTCCGCCCCTTGCAAGTGCAGGAAGATCAAGGCCTCTGTTGATGCTGCCATCTCACCTTGCAACGCCCCTCTGGCCTCCAACCAGGCTGAATCTGTAGATCTGGACTCCTCCTCAATCAAGGAGATAGCCGTTGTAGCCGCGCCAACGTTATCGAAGAGAGCTCGCCAAAGGAAGCGTCAACGTCTCGCGTGCCAATTCACAAGGGCTTTGAAGCCTATTGACGGGATCTGCTATGAGGAGATCTGAAACTCTGAAAGAACCGAGTGCCCCAGCGACAAACAGATGCCCTCTCCTCCAAACCAACAGCGAATGAATGGATCCAAGTCAAACGGACCAGCTCAACCATCAAGGAGCGCATTCAGAAACGCCACGCCTTGATTGCACACGCACGGATTCTCGTGCAAGAAGAGCAAAAGTTGAAGCGAAAAGAGGTGATCAAGAAGCCACTGAAACCACACCGAGTTTGGAAACCAAAGTCCGAAACGGCGTCGACAACAAGTCAAACAGTACCCGGAACTGCCGGAATACGCGAACCACCATCTTGTGGCTCAGCCAAAACCGAGCCACCAAATGGTGGTTCGCATCGGTTCGCGTCTGGTTCGGTTCGGTTCGCACCCGGTTCAGTTCGGTTCGCACCCGGTTCAGTTCGGTTCGCACCCGGTTCATCTCCCGTAGTCCCGTTTAAGCCTCCGACAGCCCCTGTTTCTGTCCAGATGAATCACACACCTCTGGCAGAGCCCCGCGATAGCATGGACTTGTCCCGATTCAAGATGAGGATGGCGGATTGTCTGGGTTCTTTGCACGAGGATCGAGGCAAAGTTCCTATCAAAAAAAGCTTGGGTCCGGTGACTGAACCTCGAGCAACTACTCGAGCTGGGGGTCGTACACGCCCTCATAGCAATTTAGAGCCTTTCTATAATGGGAAAACTCCTGTAACTGACTGCCTCGGACTGCAAAGTCAGTATACAAGAGCCTGTTAAGGTCCCGCGCTTACGAAGGCGTGGCTCCAAACATGTGACTCTTGAGAACGCCATCAAGGCAACAAGTCCTCAGAAGGAAACGTGTTTGTCAGACGACGACGTTATATGTAAAACCCCGTATTTATGTATATATGAGAATTATTGTGATAAATAGCTTGAGGTCATAGATGTTCATGATAACAAGTTATTTGAGATGATATGAGTGTATGTGTTTAGAGTTTTGTGCGTTGGTTTTGCAAATAAGCAAAACATGCATGAAACAGGAAACTTCCAGATCAGTCGACCGATCAGTCGACTGACGAGTTCAGTCGACCGATCAGTCGACTGACGAGTTCAGTCGACCGATCAGTCGACTGACGAGCTGTTTTCCAGTTTCTCTAGGTTTCGGGTCTGTTTGATTGGTTCGGGTTTTGGGTCGGGTCTGGCTGTTCATATATGATCTCCCCTACCTGAAAACACCCACTCTCATCATCAGATCTGAGAAACCCTAGCCCCCTCTCTCCTCTCTCAAACCCTAGGTTCGTTCTTGGCGATTTTGGGGCGTTTCAAAGGATTTTTAGCGGGTTTCGAACATTGCAGCAAAGGGGAATCATCCTCTCGCAGATCCAGAAGTGCTGCAACACCTCTGAGGCGAGTAACATCTCGCCCAACCCTGTCCCTTTTGTTTTACACTAATTTATTGAGTTTAAATGAGTTTTTCTTGAGCCTAAAACGTATTTTTTAGTACAAAGAAATCTTTATAGTATATGATGCGAACTATTGAGCTTTTCAGTTTATAAAAAGATCATCAACGTTTTATTAAAGAGATCTATATCTGAAAATGTTTGACAAGAGTAAATTCATGATTTATTGATTTTCAAAACGTATAAAGCATGTTTTTATATGTTTAAGGTTTTGATAGATGTTTACATGCAGATCTTTCATTTTAGTTTAGTACATATATGTTAAAATCAGTATCTTTATGCTTAGGATTTATGATGATGATTTTAGAGAAATAGTTGCAAATAATCGAAACTGTAAATAGGTTCTGCGCCAGTTCGGTCGACTGATCAGTCGACCGACGGGCTGAATTTTTCTAGCTATCAATCGACTGATCTGTCGACTGATGGGCTGATTTTGCTCTCTGTCAGTTCCCCAGTTGACTGATCAGTCAACTGGCGAACTGATGTGGTTCTGTCTGATCCTCTCATTCGACCGATGAGTCGACTGATGGCATCAGTCGACACATAAGTTGACTGATGGGGTGTTTTACAGATTCTTGATCATTTTGAGTTGCTTTTCAAGGTCACCTCGATGACTTAATATTTGATTATAATGCTAGTGATTTATCTATGCATAGGGGTTGACTTTTTGACACAAGTTTAGACCTGCACATCGAGACACGTGCGAGTTTAGAATATGTATATCTTTCCATATATACCTTTGACAGTTGCACCTCTTTACTTATAGTCCATGTGTTGGACATACATTACTATTAGTCCATGTGTTGGACACTTATCATTTCAATCCATGTGTTGGACATGCATATTATTCAGTCCATGTGTTGGACGAGCACTACATTTAGTCCATGTGTTGGACATTTACTAAACCTTGAGCATGATACATAATCGAGTTTAGAGCATGACATATTTATGAAGTTGGGACATGATAGCTACCTAGGCTGGACATGACACTTATTGTAGCTTTGACATAACTATGTTTATCGGTAGAGATGGGTTTGTTTTCTTTTTTTTATTGTTCATGTATTAGACTCCGGGTTTGGTACTTAGGGACTTACAATTTGAGATACAATGTATATACATGAGGGTTTCCTTATCTGGATTATTTCACTCAACCTACCTATGCTCGTGTTGTAATTTCCTAAGTACTAAAACCCATTATTGTTAGGATAAATGATTTTATATTATTATGTGTTAACTGTATTTTTATATACAACGAGCCCTATCCCTTGGGGTTGGTTGTGATGTTGCTCGCTAGCGCTTTGACGCTTGTTGTCCCTCCCCCTTTCAGGTAATGAGCCAGGAGCCCGGAGAGTCGCAGGTTGATAACGATGTATTTAAGCTTCAGCTATCTATTTAGTTATATTTTCTTTTGAGCTCCACTGTAGACTTTTGTTTAGACATTTGAGAGTTTTATTCTAGAAGTTGTAAAGGCTGTGTGCCTTAATTCCTCTTGTCAGATATTTTGTATTTGAGACTTGTTGAGTACTTTAGTTATTTATTTCAAACATTGACTTGTACTTTAGTATGCTAGATGATGGAATATTAATTTGATCTCTATTGCTTCATCTGTTGATTTCTGTATTATCTTTTACTTGCTTTTGTATCTACACATTTTATTGACTCTACTAGAGAGATAGTGATTGTGATAGTGAAACATGTTATTGCATGGTGTGGTGTATATCAGGTTTGACATTCTTGGTTTCACCTTGGACTATAGCCTTGTATGAACCGAGGGGCGTTATATTATACCTGAGAAGTCGTGCCAACACGCGATAGATTGCTCCAATCATCATGCCGATGAGTTGTAATATTAGGCTAGGGGTACGAACAGATCTCGAAAGAGAGATTCCCGGAAGATGAACTTTCATTGTCCGTATACCAAGATTATCAGGCAATATTATCAGCGTGTAGCTGCCCTAAGACCTCTCCACAGAGAGTCTCGGTATTTAAAAGGATCTCCATCAGAATGTCCAAGTCCAAGCCAATGCGTTTCTATAGAAAAAGATCAGCTGCGTAAGATAATGAACTCCTAAAGGTTACCATCAATATGGTCGATAAGGAGAAGTCAACGTAAAGTTTCAATCCCTAATACTTTTTGGACATATCCCAACGTATAACTCGGTTATGCACGGGAACTACTAGGCATAGGGACTATCAGAGGATGAATAGCGGATTATCCTCGGATGACGAAGCATCAGATGCGAACTCTGCCATCGCTTCTGATAATACGGTGTCCAGCATAGGACAATCCCACGAGGCGTTTATGGTCAACACCGAGCAAATGTCCAAAATCATCGAGGATGCCTTGACTAAGCAAAAAGAGAACTTCAAGTTCAAAATGAAAATGACTATGATGCGAATGAGGGAAGAGCATGACCAACAAATCCGAGCCTTATCGAATCAGATAGGTGAATCCAGTCGTCGCCACAATGTTAGTCAAGCAGCTAGCGATTCAGATGTGGATAAACACCTTAATGCTGATAACCCTCTCGTTGGCCAGAACGCTGGGGGTGGCCCCACTAAGGATAACGACGCTGGGGTAGTCCCGCGGAAGATGATAATACTGGGGGTGGCCGCGTTGTTCCTCTTAAGAATCGTCCAAGGCCTGATACGAGCGAGGATGAGAAAATAAAAGACCTCAAGAGCAAAATCAATGCTCTGATGTCTAATCGAGAGGTGAAGAAGACTGGTATTCTGTGTCCCTACCCGAGAGAGTGGGAGTCGATCCCGTACTCGGCGAAATTCAACCTGATCAACTTCACGCCGTTCGACGAGAAGGGCTCACCCACTTAACATCTGATCTACTTTAAGTCCCACTTGGGGTTATCTCTGATAATGAAGCCCTGATGGTTCGGTCATTCGTTGGCACCCTTCACGAGCCTGCCTTCGATTGGTATCGCCGTCTTAAGCTTGGGAGCATCAATAGCTTGGACAATATGGAAAGCTCATTCCTCGGTAATTTTTTCGATGATGACGTCAAGATATCAATCAGGACACTCTTTGAGGAGAAACAAGAAGACGAAGAGACGGTCAACGACTTCATCAAGCGCTTTCAAAATAAAGCGATGAACTGTCGAGATCCAGCCACAGAAGACTTTATCCTCCAAACTTGTCATAACAACCTATCCATCGATATATTGGAAGTTATGGGAGTAGCACCATCCAACACCTGAAAAGAGTTGAAGGTACACGGAGAGCAGGCCGAATGCTTCCTCAGAAGGAAGAAAGCTAAAAGAAGCTAACCGACAGCTAACCCTCCGAATTCGAGCTTCGTCTCCCGTGGTAAGGGGAAGACATCTGTAGCAGTTATTGACGTTAATCAGACGTCACAACAATAACCTCGGAGACATCGAAACGCTTCGGATCCGAGACTCCAAAAAGAGTACTCCTTCAAGGATGAAGAGATTCCACCCATTTTCGAGTCCCTGCTTGAAAATAACAAAATCAAGCTACCACCTATCGTAAATCAGGAGGAAGCTGACAATAATACGGATCCAAAGTACTGTACGTACCACGGGAGGATCCTTCATCCTACCAATGCTTGCTTTGCTCTCAAAAATAGCATCCAAACCTTGGTTGAAGCCAGCGTCATAACACTCAATTAAGTCGAATGAAGACTCCAATAAGTATAAGAGTATAAACTGCTCCTTCCGATACTCCAAAGAGTATACGAGTATAAACTGCTTCTCAATACTCCAACATGTATATGAGTCTAAACTGTTTTTTTTTCTTTCATGGGAAGTTCCTGGAGAGTGCCATGCTTGGTATTCTTAAGGATAACCCGGTCATCTAGCTGAGTACAATGTTAGACTCAGTTTCACAAAGAAAGCTGGGGGTAGATATAACGGGAAGTTCCCGAAAGAATGCTATATGTGGTGTTCTTAGGGATAACCCGGTCGCTACAAAAGGGGATGAATAAGAAACTCCCACTTGAACTCTAAATGCTTCCAAGAGTGAAACACGTCTAATTGCCAGGATCAGTTTCACCAACTTCCAAGCACTCTCTTGCTGAGACGAGATTTGATCACTTTGTTGGATCAATCTTCCCTCACAAAAAACTCCCACTGTTGTTGACAATTTACAGTTTTCCACCACAAAATCCCCCACCGATCAGACTAATTGACGGTGGGACCATCAAAATTCCTTTCGGTTGAATCCACTCAAACTTCTAATGTGTCTGTGCACTCAACACTCCCATTGTTAGAGTCAGGACATAATGTTTGGAATTTTAATTTGTCAATCCTTAATGATTGTCAAATCCCTTCGTGTTAAGTTCTTATCACTTAACACCAAGAACCCCTACTGAGTGACTTGTACAAGTTAACGCTCCCACTGTGATTTGTACTCACACTCCCACTGTCCACTCGGTCAAACCTTCCAGCAGTTAGGACCATAACCAAAATCCCCTCTCGATTCCTTCCATGAACGAGAGGTCCACTTTCAAATTGAGCGATAAAACCTATAAAAGTTAGGATCGTCTTAATCCTCCTACTTGGTCAAACCTTTCTACAGTTAGGACCATAACCAAAATCTCCTCTCGATTCCTTTCATGAATGAGAGGTCCACTTTCAAATCAAGCGATCAAACCTTCCTACAGTTAGGGTCGTCTCAAACCTCCCATTTGGTTAAATCATCCTACAGTTAGAGCCAAAACCATAATTCACTCTCGACAAATGAGAAACCCACATTTAGTTCGGTAATCAAAACTTCCGAAAGTTAGGATTATCCGAATTTTTTTGATTCTCGGAGTGGAGATCTCACTCTTAGTTTTACATTCCCGGATTCTGGAAGTGGAGATCCCACTTTGAGTTTTTATTGTCAACTGGAGATAGAATATAAAATTTTTCTTCTTCAGCTTTGGGAGATAGAATATAAAATTCTTCCTCTCCCGCATCGGGCTCGTCTTTGCCCCCAAGAGAAGACATAATTTTTGAACATTATAACTCCTAAAATCCGTGCTTCACAAGCACGGGGAATTTTATCTTGAATCCTAAGTAGGGATAAGTCAACGTCTAACACACGTTGCCAGTTTAGTCTTTCACAGATTGAAAAAGACACCAGAATCCAAGTCTGGGGACTTTTATTCCAAAGCCTAAGTAGGGATAAGTCAGCGCCTAACACGCATTACCGGTTAGTCTTTGACCGTAAAAAGGATAAAAGCCCACATATTTAAAATTGTGGCAGCGTGCCTTACACGCACGTGGAATTTTATCCTGAAGTCTAAGTAGGGATAAGTCAGCGCCTAACACGCGTTTCCGGTTAGTCCTTGAACGTAAAAAGGACAAAAGCTCACATATTCGACATTATGGTAGGTTGTTAATAATAACGCTAAACACCGCATCTTACACGCACGAGGAACTTTATCTCGACTCCTAAATAGAGATAAGTCTACGCCTAACACGCATTGTCGGTTTAGTCTTTCGCCGAGTGAAGAAGACATAAGAATCCGAGTCTGGGAACTTTTATCCTGAATCCTAAGTAAGGATGAGTCAACGCCTAACACGCGTTGCCAGGTAGTCTATTCCCGTGAGAAAGACGAAGTCTACGCATTCAATATCGTAGCACTAAGAGAGTTAACTCTCTTAGTACAACGTTACATACAGAATGAACTTAAACAATCTGCATGCTAGCCCGACTCGAACGGTAGTCGGTAAAAGCATGCCAAATCCGTTGAACGCTGAGGGTTTGCCAAAAATCCTAAGTCTATGTCTAACACACGTCGCCGGGTAGTCTATTCCCGTGAGAAAGACGAAGTCTACGTATTCAATATCGTAGTACTAAGAGAGTTAACTCTCTTAGCATAATGTTACATGCAGAACGGACTTAAACAATCTGCATGCTAACCCGACTCGAACGGTAGTTGGTAAAAGCACGCCAAATCCGTTGAAGGTTGAGGGTTTGCCAAAAATCCTAAGTCTACGTCTAACACACGTCGTCGGGTAGTCTATTCCCGTGAGAAAGACGAAGTCTACGTATTCAATATCGTAGCACTAAGGGAGTTAACTCTCTTAGCACAACGTTACATGCGGAACGGACTTAAACAATCTGCATGCTAGCCCTACTCAAACGGTAATCGGTAAAGGCTCATCAAACCCATTGATGGCTAAGGGTTTGCCAAAAATCTTATAAATATGAGAGTCATTGATGCACCAGCTCCATTAGTTGGTCTCATGACTTGAGGATCTGACAACATTCATACATGCAGATGAATCAGTTTTAATAGTTGGTCCTGCAGCCCCACATTTGGGACCGTCATGATCCAATGCCTTAAGAGCTTAAACTGTGTAAACTCTAGCAAACGTAAAAGTATAAACTGTGTTAACGTCGGTCAGCACGTTATAGCAAAGGTTAACGCCGGTCAACGCAAAGGTCGATGTCGGTCAACGCATCGATGATTTCACCAAAATAAGGCTAAGGAAAGATTTCGGGTTAGAGGATGATTCCAGGGAGTTCAATCACATTCATATATGAATTCCCGACAAAGATAATCAGTTCAAAGTCAACTCAATGACAAGAGCTAAGTTTAGAAACTTACTATAGGTGTAAATTTCTGATTTTCCTGGAAGCGGGGGATCTCGTTTATATTAATAAGAATGGCTTATTACAAACTAATCAATCGGAATTACAATAGAAGCGGAGGGAATGCCCTCCTTGTTTAATCGTGGGGACTTTCGGTAGCCGTAGGATACTTCGCTCGGTGCTCGTGCTGAGTCTGCTTCCCTTGGACGATTCGATTGAGGTTGCTGAGGAGCTTTAGTACTCAGTAGAAGCTCGGGTTGACGGAGTTCGGGTCTTCTAGCTCGCCGACGATTGGGGCTCGGAGTTAGGAGATGGTGCTGTGGTGCAGTAATTATGCAGAGAGCTTAGCTTCGGTCCTCTTCTCCTCATCCTTCCCCTTGCTCTCCTCCCTCCCCTTTTTTAAAGGTTGCTGAAAGAGGCTTTTAACAGAAGAGAGACAGCTTGGCTGCTCCTTGAATTATGAGATGTGACCATACATTGTTTAGAGATATCCTGTTGCCCTCCTACACCACGAGTGGTCATTCGAGGAGCCGTCACGTAGGAGCGGGAAAGCCTTTCCTCGTATCTGTAACAGCGGCTGCCAGATACTTGAGTGGATCTGGCCAACTCATCGAGCATCGGCGGCTCTGGCCCTTCACTTGGATGAGTGAGGTAAGCTGTATTTATGAAGGTGCAGGCTGCTTTGACACCTGTCTGCTCACTTACGCTGTGAGCCACCGAGTGACCACCTGATGGTACTGGGATATTGTGCCTCCCTCTCCCTATGTCTCAATAGAAGCAGGAGAATGGACGCCTCGTACCTGAATGGGCTTGGACAGCTTGCCGCATGCCGGCAGCTCCAGTTCTTGACTCTGATGGTTGAGGTGAACCGCATTTATGGGCATGCAGGTTGATCTGACGCCTGTCTGCTCACTTGAATTGTGGGCGGCCATCTGACGAGCCTGGAGCACTGTGCTCTCTCCCTTCGCATCACGGGAAGTGGGGGAGGCTTGTCCCCAAGAACCCGGCTCCCGACTCGCGTAGGCGGATCTGGACCCTTGCAGGCGGATTCGGCTTATGAAGGCGAATTCACTTTACCGGCGAGTCCACGCGACTTGGCGCGTAAGGGCGAATGTGGGGCTTGTGCGTCAGCGAGCCCATTTCGTGGCTACGATCCATTCTTCGCCCAAGTGAGTGGTCCCGACTCGTGGGCGAATTCGTTCGTCAGTCTGCCGCGGTGATTTTTACCGTCTACAAGACCCCCTTCAAAGTTTTCAGACCTAAACCGGCTTACGTGTGGTCTGGAATACTTTGAACAAAGAAGTTCTGGGCTGACCAAGTACATTAGGATTTTCAGCAAACCTCAGCTATCAACGGGTTTGATCTGCCTTTACCGATTACCGTTTGAACCGGGCTAGCCATACTATTCCCCTCAGTATGATGAGTTGTTGAGTAGTTTCTCTTAGGCTTAATGCTAAGATTTTCACTCTGACCCTTAGCCGCTTGGGGCGCGGGTTTAACCAAAGTCACCTTGCTGGCTTCAGGATTTTGGGCAAGTCGCCTGTTTCCGACGACGGATGAGCCATTCAGGCGAAACTTTACCTGACTTGCGGATTTTACTCGGGTTTTCGCCGACGAGTTCTTTCCTTTGGGGGCAGAACCAGGTTCAACATGAGTAAACCACGTGTCTGCTGGTGGGGCTCTGTGCCCTCCCAGTTAAGGCGGCGTGGTTCCGTCATGTCGCTTTCACTGCGATTCGACAACCTGACGTCAGCTTTGTGCGCCTCGTTCGAATCGTGGCCGTGGTTTTCGAATTCAACCGCTGGAAACAACCGTCGATCTCGGTTCGGGTTCTAGGTTATGACCGGCCCGTTTCCCGTTTCCACGGTTCCTTCAATATATTAGGGGTGATCTGGGCCGTCGAATTCGATTGTGGCCACGTTTCTTGTCCGTTAGGGTTTCGCCTTTCGAGGGCGATCGTGGCCACGTGAACAACTCTGCTTTTTAAATAAGCCGCTTTCTTCCTTTCAGAGTTACTGTGCTTCGGAATCTTGACAAATTTCTAAAGAGAGAGTTCCCGCTTCATCTTTCAATGGCGCCGAAATCTAAGAAGTGTGTCGTAAGGGGAAAAGGCCCCGGATGCTATTCCGACCGTCTCTCCGCCGGTGCGCCCGCCAGTGTACCGGAGCCGTGCTCGGGTAAGTCAATGTGTTTGTTTGACGACCCCGTGTAGGTTACAAGCATCGGTTTGGGAGGATGATTGTCGTTTATATTCCTGGAATTCCGTCATCCTTTGGCAGCTTCCCCGACTTGGGGCAAAGTTGGCCTTTTATAGGTTGATTTTGCATTTGTCCTTAGAGGACGACTTCTGTCTCCGCAGGTGAACTCAACCTTTCCTGGGTGGGGGCGAACTCACTTTTTGATAGGCGAGTTCGGCTCTTTTCTTCGGTAGAAGGGGAGTATCGTTTGTACGGACAGATCTCGTTCGGACTAAGTGGATTTCCCCCTTCAACAGGCGAATCCGCTCGCCCTTGCTTGATAGGCGAATTTGCCCTTATAGCGGATTCCGTCTTGATTCTTTGATTTCTTCTTGCAGCGACCTTCTCCGACAGAGCTCTTCCGAAGGACGTGGCCATCGGTCTCGCCGGAGGTACAGGGTATATGGCGCCTTCCCGACTCCCCTCCTTGGATCCAGTGCCCGTGTTTTCTACTGACAAGCCTGACGGCCTGAAAAGGAGAGTCACTGATGGACACCATCTGACACTATGTGAGCTGACCACCGACGCGGTGTTGACAGATGAGGCCAGGACGGAGCTACAGAAGCCCCAATTCTTATTCGGTGATGCTGCGCCTGATCCTTCCTCGCTACTGCTCAAGGAGAGTATGTGGTACCGCGTGGTGGAAGGAATCCACTACTATCTTCCCAGCATGCCGAGAGGGCTTTCCATCGTCGATTTGCGATCCTTCACGGTCCCCAGAGTGATGAACTGGGATTTGGCCCCTACTCAGGACGGGGTTACTTGCGACGTCTTCACGGGCTCGACGGCTGGGTATGGGGTGGAGAGCTCCTGCAAATGGGTGACCGGTTTGCGTCCGGGTCTACCGTTTAACGAGGCGCCTGCCGGAGAAATGACAGCAGTCGCGGAGACCTTCCGTCATCGTTTCTTTCAAGCTGGCGGGAGTTTTCCCCCAAAGGACTACAGGGCCCCTGGGTGGATCTATTCTGCGCCTGGGAGCAAGACCTGGTGGTCCAAGATTATCGATTACATCTTGGCCGAGAATTCCGACCTCGAGCATTCGGAGTTGTATGTGGCCATTGAGGCCAATCAATATGGTCTAAAGATCAGTGCTCTTCAGTTCCACAGCATCTTGGAGCTGTATTGTGTAGACAGTGGTACA
The DNA here is from genome assembly GCA_022839385.1 of Asparagus kiusianus. NCBI lineage: Eukaryota > Viridiplantae > Streptophyta > Magnoliopsida > Asparagales > Asparagaceae > Asparagus > Asparagus kiusianus. The sequence continues at coordinate 692,125 of BQKN01065291.1, forward strand.
CTTTTTACCCCCAATGGTGAGCTCGGGATAGCCCTTCATGAGATGTACGACGTGTCGGGCCTGCCTTTAGGAGACTTCCCGTACGAGGAGTACGTTCCTGGCCAAGAAGAGATCGACCAGCTTTCAGACCACTCCCTTTCAGTGGTCGAGACCCTATGGGAATTGCTCTGTCACTATCATATATGCCTCAATACTTTGGGGGCGGTCGACCACAAAGGTAAGAAGAAAAGGGCCCCGGGGATCAGCCACAAGAATTGGGCTGACTATTTATTCCCCGAGAATGATGTCAAAGGAAGGCCTGCTCTGCCGCTGAGCGAATGTGACCAGGCTGAAGTGGAAAAGAGGATGGCCGAAGGGGAAGCCACCATAGTTCTTGAGCGTGACGAGGGCGGGTTCAAATCCGGAACGGTCTTCCACTCGTTTCATCACCAGGCCCAGTCCCCTATTTCCAGTAAGGCTTTGTTCGCGGGGTACCTCATGTTGTGGCTGAAGAGGTGTGTGATCCCCACTCATTCTTTTGAGGCGCTTCCTGTGGAGGTAGTGTATCCCACGGTTTTCTTAGCCCATGGGAAGTCCTACTCCTTGGTGTCGGCGATGGTAGCGTGTATCCATCTGGGACTCCGCACCCTGACGATCTAATTTTGCCGCGTATCGACTATCAATGAGGGGGAAGGAGAGGTTATCAGGACCCCCAACCCTAGGGTGGGGCTGCCGTACACTTATTTGATGGCGTAGTTTGTATACCACTGCGAGTGCTTGATGAGTGCCCCAGCGACTCTTCAAGGAGACAAGTTTGTCCCATTCGTTCAGCGCCTGGAGAGGTGCTCTTGGAAATGTAAGGACATCCTCGATGCACGGAAGACGCTCTCTCATTTTGGGCATTATAACTTTCGCCGTTTCTTCCCTTACTTTAGTGGGGGAGGATATGGGGAATCTCTTAGGGATGTGTCGACGGTGGACCATCACACAGTTCTCTCCTGCGGTGCTTTTCGATGGTTGGTGAACATCCGACCGGGGTATCATGTCCTGCGAACGGGTTCTACGTGCTATCTCGAGCCGTATGTCCCTTGTAGGTTTGACCGCCAGTTCGGGTACGACCAATTATACGTGGGCAATGCTAATCCCCGTCTGCACTTCGAAGGGGGGCTGGTGGATGGAGCTCGTGGATGGTTCTGGACTCATGCCGGTGGTACCTATGCTCGTTTTGAAATACCCACGAAGGATCGTGACTTACACCATACACTCCTGTACTGCCGGTGGTACTGGGGTGCCAGCGCTAATCCCGATGGCTTCTGGTTCCAAAGCTCGTGTCTGGCAGAGCACGGGCGTCGCCCGAGGGGGCTTCTCGCGCTTTGAGGAGGAGGGTACATCAGACTGCCAAGGAGTGGTTCTTAGAGGATCCTGTCAGAGACCCTGAGGGTGACGACGTGGGTATGGATGAGAACGAGGCGCCCGAGACGCGAGCTCCTTCCCCTAGTCTTCCGTCGGACCCTTCTGGCGAACGGAGGGAGCCTGTCGAGTTAACCCGGGTGAGTGAGCGTCTGGAGCAAGCCCGGAGCGCGATTGCCAGACGGATGGGGATGCCCCTTCTGTCTCCGAGCAGTTCGCTGCTCTCTAAACGGCAGCGGGAAGTGGCGGCCGAAGGCTCCAGAGCAGAAGCGGCCAAGAAGGCCCGTCGTGAAGGGACGGTCGAGATTACTCCCCCTATCATGTCAGAGGCGGTTCCGGTGATCCTGAAGGACGCCCCTCCGTAGCCTGATGTGAGGCCACCGGCGGGGGCTTCGACGACTCCTACGTCCGCACCAGGAGGTAACCTTTTAGTGTGGTATCCTTGTGTACGAAGTCGGCTCCGCACCCTCTAATTGTTTATATTGAATCTGTGCAGATGCAGTCGAGAGAGTGATCTCCATTCCTTCTGACGAAGAGGAGGGGAGTGGAGACAAAGTAGAACTCGGGGGTTCAGGTAAGTGTAGGCTTTAGCATTGTTGATCCTTCTGTGCCAGGGGGTTTTTGTTAACGTTCCCCTTACACTTGCAGCCGACCCCTCCCATGCAGTTGCTGGCAAGGAAGATCCCCCCTCTTGGGCGGGTCATTCGGGTGAATCAGAGGCGGATGATGACGCCTCAATCCATGAGGCGCTATCGAGCGAGGAGGAAGTGTCGGCTCATGCAGGCCAACAAGGGGGAACCTCAACTCTCGAGGGAGTACTAGTTGGGGGTGAACCCTCAGCGCGAGAGTCTCCGGCTCAAAGGGGGACTCCCACTGGGCTAGTGGCTACTTCCTTGTCTGTGGTGACTAGCGATACCGCAGCTGCTACCCTGATGGCATCGGTGGTCGTACCAGCTCTGGCGGCGCCAATCGCTGCTTCTGCGGTCATGACCACCAGTACTTCAATCGTAACCTCATCCTCGGCAGAGGAGGCCGCTCTCTCTCCCTTGGAACGTTCACGGAAAAGGAAGGTGGCACGTGCCCTGATGAACTTCTAAGATACTCTGGCTGACTGCGTCCAGCTGGCCTTAGAGGAGAGCTGTCCTTTCGAGGAGTTCAAGGAGGACCTCGAACACGATGTGTTCTTCTTGATCAAGAGACTTGGCGCTATTGCGGCGAAGCCATACTTTCAACGTCTGAAGGAAGTGGAGGAGGCTGTCCAGCAGCTTCTTGCCCTTCGCGCAAAGAGTTCCACAGTTGTTGATCTCGCTTCCAGCGAAGTTCGAGCAGCCGTGGAAGACCGCGATCGCCGTCTGAACGAGACCATGTCGCTGGAGACAAGGTTGTCCGCGGAGTTGGAGCAGGCCAAAGCCGAGGATGCACGAGTGGCCCTTGCGCAGCAGACAGCTGATAATCGACTCTCTCGCTTATCCTCCTAGATAGAGAGACTAAAGCAAGTTATAGCTAACGCACAGGCCTCCTTGGCCGTTCAAGAGAAGGCTCGTGAGCAAGTGGCGAAGGAGTTGAAGGATATTAAGTCTCGTCGGCAATTGGTCGTTGAGTCCGTCGAGGAGAAGGATCGAGCCCTCAAGGAGGTCAAGGATACCATCCAGGACTTAGTCTCACGCACCGAGGAAGATCTTCGTCGGGAGATCTTGAGGAAATTCGAGCTTCACTATGCCCGGGAGATTCGTGAGGCTGAACGGCGATTGAGAGCTCTGTAGTTTTCCCTTGATTCCCCATTGTAATAGGATTTCCTTTTTATGAATGAAATTATCCTTTTGTTTCTGGCGATTATCACTTGTGCGCGTACTCTATATATTTTTTTTAACATGCGCTGGTTGGTGTTTGGCCGCAAGAGACTCTTATCGGCGGATTTTAGTTACAGACTCGTCTCGCCTGCAGGCGAATTTTACCCGAGGGCGAATCCGCGGGGGTTATACTAACAACGACTTCGGTTACGGGCGAGCTCCGCTTTTAGCGGGTCGTGTGTTAACCCACGTGCATGTCGGTTATAGAGACGTGGGCACGTCGCTTCGCATTAAATGCGGTGCGATGGGTCCCTTCGTCCTCCACGCCCGATTCGAGCCGTTGGTTGGAGATCGTGCCCAAGTACTGCCGAATCCTGGCCGTTCATATAAGATCCGGATTGTTCGGCCTTCCCCTCAACTGTTTGGGCCTGAAGGGTCTAATCGAGCCACAGATAACTGCTTAGGGTTAGAGTATTTAGTACCCCTCCCCTTTGTTAAGAAAGACCACAGTTTTCTTGTCGTCTTCTTCAGGGGAAGTCCAAATTTCTCTTGTGTCCTCTAGATGGCGCCGAAAGTGAAGAGGGTCACTTCAAAGAAGAGGAAGGAGGCGTCTTCTTCGGGTGTTGCAGAAGCCGCCGCCGCTAAAGGTATGTCTTTACTTCAACCCTCATTCAGGCATGGGTAGGTGTTTCTCGTCTGACCCCTTTTTGTGTCATCGTTGCGCTTCACAGCCCATAAAGATGCGCCGCCTTCCGAAGAACACGAGGCTGAGCCCATCTTGATCTCTGACGATGAATCTGAGAGCCCCGCGGCTTCTCCTGCCTCAAGCCCTACCGCTCCGACTAGAACTGAACCCTATCTCAAGGTTCCGCCCATCGCAACACTTGCACCGGGTCAAGAGCCTATTTCTTTGGGCTCATTGTCCTTGCCGACTCGCATCAAAGAGTTCAAGAACGCTGCGAAGCAGGTGATTTCCCTTATCAGCCTTGGCATGGGAAACTATGATGGCTTCAGACAGTCTCTTCTGGACCGCGTGGCCGACTTTAGGCGATTGGGCAAAAACCGGCTTGCCACACGTTGCATGCAGAAGCTTCGCTTTTTGGAATCACGTCTGATGAGGCTAGAAATCTTAACGTGGGAAGGGTCAGAGGTCGATGTGGAGTCCTTCCTATCCCAAATTCGACATCGTGAGGCCTGGGAACAGGAGGTCCGCTCCAGGGAGATAGCGGATCTGGAGTCCACTATCGCCTTCTGGGTGAGTCAGCAACGTCACCTGGAAAAGCGTGTGAGCGAGCTCACTTCCACTGTACTCCGCTTAAAAGCAGAGCTAGAGCAGGCGGAGGCGTCTCTGAAGGAATTCCAGTCTGAGAGCGTTAAGGTTGGCAAGACCGCCGAGGCGGAGGCTCGGAGCCTTGAAGCTATGCGCCAGGAAGATGCCGTCGCCAGATCCAGTTTTGAGGACCGGGCTCGGAAGGAGGTTGAGGACAAGGCTAGGGAGAGCCACACAAGAAAGGTGGCCGAAGTTAAGGCAGAGCTCGCATCCTTTAGCCTGTCGGACTAGGTCCTCTTGCCTGAGGCTGTGTTAAGACATTTTGTTTTATTTGCTTTTGACATTGTGTTATGAATCGTTTGATTGTGGAGTCATAACTTTGTTCAAATGTACTGTCTTAAAAACTGGGTGCATGTTTTGCTTCTTGAACGTAATATTATGACTTTCTTAGTTGTAAAATCATAACTTTGTTCAAATGTACTGTCTAGAAGCATCTGATGAAGTTCGTGTTTTCTTGTCACGCTTCCTTTTAATATGTCGCCATTCAATGTTTCTCTGGTATGGCCAACAGCGATTTCAGGCGGAACCCCTTAGGCGGTGACGAGCTTGCTTCGAAGGTTCAACTCGAGTACAGGCAGGTTCATGCTGCCGACAGGCTCGGGTGTCGGCGAGTTTGCGTGGAAGGCTATGCTAAACCGCTGGCGGGTTCGTTTAGTCCAACTCGAGTGTAGGTGAGCTCACGTTGCGGGCGAAGACTCGAATGATTATGCTGCAAGCCATCCTTCAAAATGCTGGTGAGTTCCTACCGCAAGTGAGGCCCATTCGACGGTGAATTTACCGGAAGGTTGAATTCGACCGTTGGCGAATTCAGACTGCAGGCGAGACCCGTGCGATGCTAATCTCGTGTTGCAGACCAAACCCGGCTGCTGGCGAGTTTAGGTCATTAGCGAAACTCGTAGGGAGGCGAGTTTACGTTGAGGACCTACTTGGCCTCTGGCGAATTTAAGCAGCAAGCGAAATTCGTGAGATGGGAATTTGTCTCGATAGTTAAACTCGACCGATGGCGAGTTCATACTGTAATTAAACTCAAGGGTCAGCGAATCTGTCCTCTAGTCGAGGATCTAGAATGCGGGCGAAATTCGTGCCACGCGTCCGCTTGTGGGCCCAAATGCTTGCCAGCTAAGGCCTCTTTTTAGTGCTCATTAATGGTAAAGCGACGGGACGCCTCGCCTCTTGGACGACACTTCGGACGTGCCACCGCCTCTCTCGATGCGCCTCCTGCTCGAGTGTGAGGAGCGGGCGAAGCGGATCCAGGCGAAGGAGGCCGACCTTAAGCGTCTGCGCAAACAGCACCAGGTGGTGTTGGCCAAGATGGACGCCTATACAGACGCCGCCTTCTTCGAAGACGCCGGGTCCCTTCGCGGTGAGGTGAGGCTGCGGGAGCTTGAGCGGGAGAACAGGAGAATCTACTGAGCTGCTGGGGAGGTGGACCGAGCGCATCAGCTCCTCCACCAGGAGGAAGAGGACGGTGAGGCTGCCCTTGCCCAGCAGCGGCAGAAGCAGGAGGAGGTGGCGAAGGCCCAGCGTGCGGCGGACCTTTCGGCGGTCAAGGCTAAGATCGCCGCCTTCAGCCTACTGAAGCTCCTTTAGTGCCTGCTTTGGCTAAGCGCCCCTTCTGTTCTTCCTCTTTTTTTTGTAACTCAGTTGATGCCGTGCACATCATAACTTAAAAAACTTATGTTTGTAAATTTTGGCCCGTAATGGCCTTTGGTTTGCTTCTTTTGTTTCGCATGCACAGTTTCTTCTTCTCTTTTTTTTTAATTATTTTCTTTCTGGTGCTGGTATGTATTTGGCTTGTTTCGTCTTTAGGTTGAATTCGCCTGCCCTATTTGGAATTTGAGTAGGGCTGCTCATGCCTTCTCTGGCGAACCTGTCTTGGACTTGGCCATTTGGCCTCTTCTCTGCTTTTGGTCGTCCTCGACGTGGGGGTCGGGTCAACCCTGACTTTCGCGTTGCAGCTTAAGTGGGACCAAGGGGGTAACACTTGGCCCGAGACCAGGAATGGTTGCTCGTGCATGCGATCAGCCGATGTCCCCAATCTTTGACTCGCCAGTCGGTGGGTTGTCGTTTGGTGGAACCGTCGGGCGTGACTCCCGTCGGGCCGCCTTTGATAATTATCATCGTCCGTGAGGGTGATGACACAGGCGACAATCGAATCGTTTAGGGATGTGGGAATGTGACGATCGATTATTGTAGGAGCCATCGCGTGGTAGGCTGCTACCCATCAGTCATCCTAAGGGAATGTTAGGATATCTAGAATAGGTCAAATAGTTCAGGGACGTAGGAGTGTGACTATCGACCGAAGTAATGACACGTCGCATGGTAAGTCATTGCTTAGGCTGTGCTTATCCGTAGGGATAGCGGCGCCAGTCATCGGAGGTAATCATTAACCTAATGAAGCTTTGTTACGATCGGAGCAACTATGAGGTCTTATCATCTCCTCGAGGGAGACTGATAAGCTGATTTGGTTAGAGGTGGTAGTTGACATAGCCGAACAGTTTGCCGCGATGTGAGCGACTCTGGAGGACTCGCCATCCTATCGGAAGGATTGACGAGCTGACTCTAGCTGGAGGTTAGGTATTAACCTGGCAGTGGGGGTTTGTCGTGATTTGAGCAACTCTATGTCTGCCGTGTGTAAGCGATCTTAGTGGATTCACCATCTTATTGGGGAAGATTAGCGAATTGACTTCCGCCAGCGGTCTGACGTCATTATGGCGGAATAAGCCTGGTCCCGCTCGTTGTAGGCGTCAAAAAA
>BQKN01065291.1:699398-728256 GCA_022839385.1 Asparagus kiusianus
AAGTCTTATAAGAAGGCTATCTCTTTTTGAATTTATTGTAATCGATCAAAGATATAATGAATTCCACAACAAAACCAACTTTTGGCGAAAACACTCGTAAGGAGGTCGGACTAGGAGGCGACCCAGGTCACACTTTGAGAGCGCTGTGGGTGGCGACTTACATGGGGGTCTTCCGCTAGCGCGAGGGAAGTAGGGACAATTTAGCCTCGTGTACCAGTTGGAGGGAGTAAGGACCAGTTTAGACTCATGCACTCGTGGGAGTCTGAAGAAGAACTAAAGGTAGTACTTCTTCAAGTATTTGCCGTTGATGGGCATCATGATCTTGTCGCCGTTTGGTTTGACGAGGCGGTAAGCTCCATTCGAATAGACCGTCTCTACTACGAATGGGCCTTCCCATTTGGATTAAAATTTGCCCTTCTTCTTAGAGGTGAGAATCATTGGTCTGCGGACGGCGAGTACCAGTTCTCCCTCCTTGAAGGCCTGGCGTTTGACCCTCTTGTCGAATGTTTTGGCCATTCGGGCTTGATAGAACTCAATGTGTTATTGAGCTTCTAGCCGTTTGTCGTCTAGCGCTTTGAGCTCCGCGAGTCGCTGTTGGTGATTATCTTCGGCTGTCATCCCTGCTGCCAGGGCGACGCGGAGGGACAGGATTTGGATCTCTAATGGCAGCACAGCCTGACAGCCGTATACCAACGAGTAGGGTGTGTGGCCGGTCGGCGTACGAACCGTCGTGCGATACGCCCACAAGCTTTCGCCGAGTTTCTCGCTCCAGTTGCGTTTGCTAGTGGAAGTCAACTTGGTCAAGATCTTAATGATCATTTTGTTGAAGGCCTCGGCTAGACCATTCGCCAAAGGATTGTAGGCCGTGGAGGAGAGGTTTTGTATTCGGAACTTCTTACAAAACCTGGTGAATGCATGGCTAACGAACTGTGTAGCGTTGTTATGGATGATACGCCAGGGTACGCCGTATCGGTATATGACATGGTGCTTGATGAACTTAATCACGTCATTAGTCTTGACCTCTCTCAAGGGGATGGCTTCGGCCCACTTAGAGAAGTAGTCAGTGATCGCGAGAATGAAGCGATGACCTCTTGCTGAAGGCGGGGATATTGGTCCGACTATGTCCATCCCCCATGCCTCGAAAGGCCACGAAGCCTTCGTTAGGTGCAGGTCTTCGGACGGTTGGTGCATGTAGTTGGCGTGGATCTAGCACTCGTGGTAGCGCTTTGTGTAAGCGACCGCGTCGTGCACCATCCCGGGCCAGAAGTTGCCTACCCTTCGCAAACGATCCCAAAGTTTGGGTCCAGGCTGATGAGCCCCACAAGCGCCGCTGTGGGCTTCGCGCAGAGCCTGATGGGTGGTGTTCGCTTCTGGGATGTCTTTCAGCCGAAAGAGCCTCCTGCTCGCCACTGTGATTAATTGGGCCGTCTCTGATGGTTGGGCCAGGTTAGCCACCAAGGAGGCGAGGGCATCCACATGTGTGTTCTTAGATCGTAGCACGTGCTCAATGCAGAAACTCTCGAATGACTCTACTAGCTTGATAGCTGCTTTATGGAGGGGGATTAGGTCGTCGTTTCTAACTTCGTACTCGCCGGTCATCTGCTTGACAATGAGTTGGGAGTCGCCGTAAGCTTCGAGATGCTGTACCCCTAGTTCCTTTGCCAACTCGAGCCCGATGAGTAATGCATTGTACTCAACCACGTTGTTGGTGCACGGTTCTGTCAAAGAAAAGGCCCGGGGCAACACGTGGTTACGCGGAAAAATAAGAACTACCCCCACTCCTGCAACAATAGAGCTGTTCGCGACTGCGCGAGACACGCCGTCGAAGAACATCTGCCACACTTTCGGCAACGAGGTCACGTTGGCTTCGGGCGGTTCGTCTGGCAAATCTTCAAACAGGTCGGTTTTTGCCTCTAGCGGGTGACTAGCCATGAGATCGCAGATGGCCTGCCCTTTGACCGACTTCTGTGGCATGAAGTGGATGTCATACTGAGAGAGCAGAAGTGCCTACCTAGCCAGACGCCAGTTTAACGCCACGGGTTGTGTCATGAAGACCTGAATGGGGTTCATCAGGGAGATGACATGGATTGTCTGGCCAACCAAGTAGTGTCGCATCTTTTGGATGGCGAACACCAGGGAAAACATTCTTTCTCGACCATCGGGTACTGTTGTTCGGCGCCCTGTAGGGTTCTACTTAAGTAGTAGATGCCTTGCTCATGGCCCGCGTCGTCGTTTTGTGCCAAGAGGGCGCCTAGAGAATGCTCCATAGCCCGTATATAGATGAGAAATGGCCTTCCCGAGATCGGCGCCGCAAGGACAGGTGGGTTCAAGAGGTAAGCTTTGATCTCTTTGAAGGCCCGCTGGCAAGGCTCGTCCCATACGAAGGAGGTGCCTTTCTTCATAAGCTTGGAGAACGGCTGGCATTTGCCCGAAAGATTTGAGATGAATCTTTGGATGTAGGCTAATCATCCCTGAAGACCTCTTAATTCTTTGAGGTTCCGGGCGGTTGAAGCTCTTGAATGGCTTGCACCTTGTCCGGGTCGATTCGGATCCCTTTCGTTATGACGACGAAACCGAGGAATTTACCACTAGACATCCCTAGAAATAACTTCGTAGGATTCATCTTGAGTTGGTGAGTCCTCATGAGTTCGAACATCGCCCTTAGGTCCTGGAGGTGGTCGTCTTTGTGGCGACTCTTCACGACCAGGTCGTCCACATAGCACTCCACCGTCTTCCGCAGGTGCTCTCGAAAGATCATGCTCATGGCACGTTGATAGGTCGCTCCAGCATTCTTGAGCCCGAAGGGCATAACCGTGTAGCAGTCTACCCCTATGGGGGTTCGGAATGAAGTATGCTTCTCGTCCTTGGGGTGCATTTTGATTTGATTGTACCCTGAGAAACCATCCATGAAGGACATCCTCTCAAATCCGCACGTGTTATCGATGATGACATCCGTGATGGGCAGAGGAAATTCGTCCTTAGGGCATGCGGCATTGAGGTCTCTGAAGTCGATGCAGATGCGGATCTTACCATTTTTCTTCAGGACCGGAACGATGTTAGCCACCCAGTCGGGGTACTGTTCCTCTCTGATGAAATCGGATTCGATGAGTTTCTTCACTTCGGCTTCGATCGCCTCCATAATCTGAGGACGAAAATGCCTCTGCTGTTGCTTAACTGGCTTGGTGTCTGAGCTGATGTTGAGGCGATGCGTGGCGATTCGCGGATCCAAGCCGAGCATGTCCTCGTAATTCCATGCGAAGACGTCAATGTATTCCCGTATGAGGGCGATGAGATCTTCTTTTTCCTGATGAGGTAAGCTGCCGCTGATAAATATGGGCTTGGGATTAGCGTCAGTACCCATGTTCACCTGGAGGATTTCGTCTTCGGTCGGCGGTTCCCGTTGCTCGAAGCGACTATTCCACTGGGCGTTAATATGGCGATCCCATGTCTCGTCGTAAAGCGGAAGTTGTCCATCCTCCGCCATTTCGGCGGGATCCATCGTAGCCATGTTGACTGTAAGGTCATCGAATAGATCTCTCACGCTGACATCCGAGTCCTATGCTGAGGTTACTGACGACTGATCTCCAGAACAGGCATAGTCAGAATCCTCGTTGACATAACAGCACAGGTCTGATGAGGAAGAGGAGTAGCCTAAGCCCCTCCGAGTCCTATTGAAGTAATTCAAGGGTTTACCCCTAGGCATGCGGGCAGGTCGAATGACCGTTTTGCGCCCTCGGCCGTCATTCAGACCCTCTAGGCGAGTGAGGTCACATCCCATGTCACTCATCATGCGCCTGGAGACTTGGCTGTATTGCGAAAATTAGGGCGTTTGGTCCTCGTCTTCAGATTCATCCCATAGGGTGCGTAGGGGACGATCTATTCGGCCGAAAATAATGTCTCTTTGATAATTACTTCGGGCTGGCACAACGAGTACAGCTTGCGACGACTCAATCGGCCGTGTTCTTGCGACGTACAACGAGCATACTGGCAAGTGTAGGGAGGGATCGTCGTAAAGTTTTGCCCATAGGTCATTAGGTTCATCATCCTCAGGCGCAGAACAGGATGACACATAAGCAAAGTTAGACTTTTCATTCATGACAATCTTCTCCGCCTGAACATCGTTGGTTACATGGTGGCTTTCATAACCGATTACAATTGACTCTAAGTCGTTTAGAATTAGGTTATCGCTGTATTCAGGTTCGCTATCCGCCTCGTTGCCGCTCTCCGGTTGTTCAACTGGTGGATCGACGGGGTCTTGGTACAACAGGGAATCCGTGAAGTAGTTTTCGACGCCTTTGAAGGGTTGTTTGTCGGCCACCACTGTTTTCATTCGTTCGTAGTCGTCCACATATTTTAGGCATTGGTGAAGGGTGGATGGGACTATTCAGTTGCCATGGATCCACGGGCGTCCTAAGAGCACGTTGTAGGAAGGCTCGACATTGATGACGTAACAGGTGACCTCCATCTTCATGTCGCCTATCCGGCATTTCAGGCGGATCTTGCCCAACGGCCGTGTCCCCGTGGCGTTAAAGCCAAAAATGGTCGTGGTGGTCGAGGACAGACGTTTTGGCGGTATTCCCAGGTGTTTGATCAACTTTAAGGGTACGATGCTCAACGCAGAACCCGGGTCGACTTGGATCCGATCCACTTTCGCCGACCCAACGTATCCCGTGAAGTACAGCGGTCGATCATGAGACATGCTCTTGATGAGCATGTCCTCAGGAGTGAAAGTGATGCACGGGACCCGTCTCTCGGCGATTTGGCAGCAAACTGCACATTCTTGTTCTGCCCCTGTCTCTTTCGTGAAATGGGTGGAGAACGCCTCTGAGTCGGCTAACGCCTCTTGTAGGGCCTCCCGGGTAGACCTAGATAGTCGAAGGAGGTCGTATATGATAATTCGTGCAGGGATGCTTTTTAGCTGTGCGAGCACGTTGAACCGGAAAGGTTGGCGGCGTGAGCTTGGTCCGTCCGGATTGAGAGGGGCTGTCGTGGCTGGCTTCGTGGGAGGTCCAACCGGGTTCTCCGCCCTCGTGGGATATTCCTTCGCGAATTCCTTCCCCGCTCTCGTGGCAAAGATGTTGGTGTCCTCTTCGGAATCAGTCAGGGCGGTTATTGCCGCATTATCTCTACCTGGGATGGCAGAGACGACGTTGCAATGTTTTCCCTTAGCCTCCTTCGAAGGCCTTGTAGTCCATTGCTCATCGTTGAGGAGGTCTGGATGAACCCACATTACCTGCCCCGATGGCAGAGTCTGTGGGATCAAACCCTTCCCCGCTGGTTGTGAGGATCGTCATTGGTGATTTTCAAGGTCGCTTTAGGGATAGGAATTACCCCTGCCGGAGCTCGGACCTCCGGGAGATCTGTCCCAAAGCTCAATGTGATCATGTTCGTAGTCACCTGCTTTTGAACTTTCTCCTTCTTCAAAACCCCCGCGTCGTAGAGGGCCTGGAGTTTGTCCTTGAGGACGTAGCACTTGGTTGTGTGGTGGCCAAGGAATCTATGATAGGCACAGTAACTCGGGTCACCGGTTTTGTCCGCCTCCTCAGGCTTCGTGGCTTCTGGCAGTTTGATTCGACCGCTTTTGAGTAGCGTATTGAACGTTGCCACCACTTGGTCTTCCTTGAAGTCGTATTGCCGTGGGGGGCGTTGCTCTAATTGTCTGGGCTTTGGCCTTTGAGCAGCCTTCGGCGTCGGGGCGGAATCGACTACCATGATCTCTTTTCCTCTCGTTCGAGGGGGATTCTTTGGCACAGCCGGCTCTGCGGCTCCTTTCTTGGGCTGTGATTCTTCAGCCTCCAGCCTCTTGATCATGTTTTCCACCTGTTCACCCTGATGCACAAGCTCTTTCCACGTCCGAGTTTCTACCGTGCCTATTTTGGATAAAATATGGATCGACAGGTTGTTGCGGCACATCTCGATCAGTGTTGACTCGGCAACTTGGTCCCGGCAGTGGACCGACCGGTTCCGGAATCTTTTCACAAAGTCGTTGACCGATTCCGATTTCCGTTGCTTTTCAGTAAGGAGAGTGGCCATTGACACTTCCGTGTCGTCGTCGAAGAAGCGGGCCAAAAATAGCCTTTCGACGTCAGCCCATGACTTGATAGAATCAGGTTCCAACTTGCGGAACCATTCAAAGGCTACCCCCTTGAGGGTACCTATGAATAGTCGAGTGAGAATGGTGTCATTCCCCGTAAGGAATCCAGTCTGCGCCATGAAGTAGTAGATGTGCTGCGAAGGCGAACCTTTGCCATTGAATTGTACCAAGCTGATCGGCTTGAACTTCGCCGGGTACGGGACCGTATCCCATTCGATAGGATAGGGACGGACCACCCCCAGTTTGTTCATGTTTTGCTGAAGCTTTAGCGCATTGAGCTGGTCTTGGAACTCATCGAACCTTTTGTCGCGGACGCTACTGGTATGCGACGTCCCTAGTGATGTTTTGGAAGAGTAATCAGACTGCGGATTATTGTTATCTTCCGTTTCAGTCACCGGGCGACGGGGAGGTACCCATTCCTAGTCCCCAGTTCACCGGGGTAAGGGATGCTGGGTTCTTTTCTTCTTCTTCTTCTTGTTCAGGAGTTGCTCCATCATCTCTCTTAGAGAGTCGATGGTCGCCTGCTGTTCCTCCAGCTTTTGAGCTACTGTTTGCTCGTGAGCCAGTTCAATCATGTGTACCCTCGCCGGTGCGTCTTGACTCGAATGCGAAGCTTGGGACGTGGCCGCTGTCGAATGAACCTCGTCTTCAGCGCAGGAGGGAGCCGTTAGGGTGGAGTAATCAAACCCGATGCTTACCCCCTTATGACTACGGGTACGCTGGTATATGCCGCCTTGTCCGCGTTGGGCAAACCGGAGGTTAGGTACCATGCCGGAGTCCGAATCTGGAGAATCAGAAAGTATCCCCTTACCCTTGTCCGTCATATTAATCGTGGCGGACGGGAGCTCTAGATCGTCGGCAGCGCGTCCTTTCTGGCGGTGGCGTCTCTGACGAGTGGGCCTTGGCCGAGAAGGTCCTAGAGAGAGCCTCTCGAATACCGAGGGTTTCGCCGTTTCTATACACTGACAGTTGGCGAGAACGGTCTGGATGAGCCTTTCGCAGTGTCACTGAGGACTCGCCTCTTGCATAGTGCATTTGCGAGCTAGGTGATCCCGGAGGTCTCCCGTGGGTGACTGGCGAACACCTCCAAGGTCAGACGGATCGCCTAAGTGATCGCACAAGAGGGTCTGAGATGCACCCCCTGCCATGCACTGGGTGGAACGCTAGGATGCAGGAGCTAGGCGAGTTTGCCTTGACGGACAAACTCTTACGCTTAGGCGCATTCTAACGTGCGGGCGAGATTCAACCCCCTGCCCGCGTGGGCAAGTAGGTGAGGCGTCGCCTATCGATCTGCCTCTGAAGTCGTCCGTCGAGCGGCCCGGGTAAGATCCGCCTACCTTCGAGGGTTCGCCCCTTTGGGTAGACTCGCATGCTCGCGGTGGTTTATTCACATCAGGGATGTAACCTAAGAAGCGAAGTTCACCTGAGTGGGTGGTCTTATCTTTATCTGTTGGCGCCCTTGATTTGGATAGCCTTCCGACGTAAGGTGAGTTGCCTCCCCGTCGAACGTCCTTCGGGCCCGTACAGTAGTCCAGGCCGTCGTATGGGACGAAGTCTTGAGCCTCTTGTTTAGTGAGCGTCTGCCGTCGCCGCTGGCGAGTTCTTCTAGAGGGAAGGGCGTCAGTATGAGCTATGCCGGAACAAAACGGTGTCTCTTCCGGGACGAGTGTCGCCGAGGGCTGTTTGGCGACCCATCTAGCGGGCTCTCGCCCCATGCTCTCAATCTGTGGTTTGGCCTTGACAGACCTCAGGGCGGGTTCCTCCGACAGGACTCGGGCAGAGCCTTCAGACACGGGAGCTTTGACCGTCTGAGGTCGGCTCTTGCGTACGGCTCTGTGGCGTTTGCGGGACGCATCGCCACCGGAAGAGGAAGACGACAAGTACTCTTCGTACTTGGCTTGGTCAAATTCAATCTCCAGGGACTCCACAGTCATCCCAACAACAACCTCATCGAATTGAGATACCACCATTTCGCTAGAGGAAACAGCTTCTCTCACTGTGGTCGCCATCTTCTGTAGGTGTAAATTTCTGATTTTCCCGGAAATGGGGGATCTCGTTTGTATTAATAAGAATGGCTTATTACAAACTAATCAATCGGAATTACAACAGAAACGGAGGGAATGCCCTCCTTGTTTAATCGTGGGGACTTTCGGTAGCCGTTGGATGCTTCGCTCGGTGCTCGTGCCGAGTCTGCTTCCCTTGGACGATTCGATCGAGGTTGCTGAGGAGCTTCAGTACTCAGTAGAAGTTCGGGTTGACGGAGTTTGGGTCTTCTAGCTCGCCGGCGATCGGGGGTCGGAGTTAGGAGATGGTGCTGCGGTGCAGGAATTATGCAGAGAGCTTAGCCTCGGTCCTCTTCTCCTCGTCCTTCCCCTTACTCTCCTCCCTCCCCTTTTTTAAAGGTTGCTGAAAGAGGCTTTTAACGGAAGAGAGACAGCTTGGCTGCTCCTTGAATTATGGGATGTGACCATACATTATTCAGAGATATCCTGCTGCCCTCCTGCACCACGAGTGGTCATTCAAGGAACCATCACGTAGGAGCGGGAAAGCCTTTCCTCGTATCCGTAACAGCGGCTGCCAGATACTTGAGTGGATCTGGCCAACTCATCGAGCACCGGCGGCTCTGGCCCTTCACTTGGATGAGTGAGGTAAGCTGTATTTATGAGGGTGCAAGCTGCATGGACACCTGTCTGCTCACTTACGCTGTGAGCCACCGAGTGACCACCTGACGGTCCTGGGATATTGTGCCTCCCTCTCCCTATGTCTCAATAGAAGTAGGAGAATGGACACCTCGTACCTAAATGGGCTTGGACAGCTTGCCGCATGCCGGCAGCTACAGCTCTTGACTCTGATGGTTGAGGTGAACCGCATTTATGGGCATGCAGGTTGATCTGACGCCTGTCTGTTCACTTGAATTATGGGCGAACATCTGACGAGCCTGGAGCACTGTGCTCTCTCCCATCGCATCACGGGAAGTGGGGGAAGCTTATCCCCGAGAACCCGGCTCCCGACTCGCGTTGGCGGATCTGGACCCCTGCAGGCGGATTCGGCTTATGAAGGAGAATTCACTTTACTGGCGAGTCCACGCGACTTGGCGCGTGAGGGCAAATATGGGGCTTGTGCGTCAGCGAGCCCATTTCGTGGCTACGATCCATTCTTCGCCCAAGTGAGTGGTCCCGACTCGTGGGCGGATTCGTTCGTCAGTCCGCCGCGGTGATTTTTACCGTCTACACTTACGCATCAACTTCAGTTTAAGATTTCGACAACGGTCAGACGATAAACCAAGTGCCAAAAAAACTTTATCAATTTGACAAAATACTAAATAGACTAAAGGCTGAAGAAGTCAAGAATTGAAACCAGCTATAGGTTCTTTGACACCGACTGAAGGTGGGGAGTATCATATCCAAACCATTCCAGACTCCTCTATAAAAGAATGAGTCAGAAATACTTTGGAGAGGGTATTTGTAGGCGTCTAAAAATACCTAAAGGTGTCCGTATATAGCTCGAGATGAAGAGGAGGCGATAAACGTCATCATCCAAGTCGAAAAGATTTGTCCAAGTGGCATGCGTACTCACCGACCACCGTCAAGTGGCCCGTACGCTCATCGACCACTGGAACAGCGAACCAAGCATCCTGTACGCTCACCGACCACCTTAAATTAGCCCGCGCACTCATCAGCCAGTTCCAAGTGGCCTGCGTACTCACCAGCCACCGTCAAGTGGCCCGTACGCCCATCGGCCACCGGAACAACGAATCAAGAATCCCGTACGCTCACCGACCACCTCCAATTAGCCCGCACACTCATCAACCAGTTCCAAGTGATCCGCGTACTCACCGGCCACCGCCAAGTGGCTTGTATGCTCATCGGTCACCATCAAGCAATCCGCGTGTTCACGAAACACGTAAAGCGAATCGAGGAAGTGTACTAGTCAATGAAACAATGAAATACACGTAAACGACGGAACAGGTCAAAACCCGAAAAACCAAGAAAGCCCCTGGCGGCCAAGTCACGTCAAAACGACTCGGCCAGGCCAGTGGCTCGGTCATGGGCTGAGCCACCAAGTGGTGGCCCGGCGGCCGAGCCACCAGATGGCGATTCGGCCAGTTCCGATCCAAAAAAACACGTTTTTTTGTTTTCACGGATTCTTTCGGGATTTGTTTGTTCTTGAGCGTCCCAACTGATCTAATACTATGGCCAATTAGTTATTAATTGAAGATAAGGAGGAATCCCTCGTTTTGATCTAAACCCCCCCAACCGAAGCCTATAAATACGAGCTCGGGTGCTCATTTCTCCGGATCTGGAGATCAAGAGGGCGAGGTGCTGTCAAAATTAAGAGTGAAGCCACGAATTTTAGAGGATTAGCAGATCTTGGCAAAGTTTTTCCATAAACAAAAAGAGAGTTTGAGAGATCTGAAACCCCTTTCCCCCATTCCTCTGGATTTAAGCTTGGTCTTAAATCCTAAGAAGATTCGTAATCTCGCTTGGTCGGGATTACCACTTCAGTGAATACTTCCTTCATGAAGTAAAAGCTTTGATTTTCAATCTGTTAATCGGATCTGATCCGTGGCGGTCCACGAATATCAACATCCTCGGTACAGGCAAAGATCTCATGCAAACAACAGGCGATAAACATCTATTGTGTATTGTTTGAACGAGTTATAATCTTGTATTTTCATTATGTAAGAAGATCTTATAAAGAGATCAACTTTTTATTTATTTGAATTTATTGTAACGGTTAAAGTTGTAATAGATTCAATGATAATGAAAACAACAATTTCTGACCCAAACACCAAACCCTGTTAGTACCAAAAATATTTGGGTACCAAAATGTGCTTAATTTCCATTTCTTAAGAAAATTTTGTTTTGATTGTTGCTTTTGTTTTTTGACTTAACTTTTCATATTTCAATAAACATTTAAAGTTTTTTTAAGATCTATGCGTAGATTTTTATGACTCAAAATTCTTGTCAAAACATTTCATTGTTAAAACTTTTTCAAGTGCAAGAGTCTTATTTTGGAATTTCTGTAAAATCTTGGGATTTAAAGCTTAAGTCGACTTAGGGTCGACTCACATCCCTTAGTCGACTGCAAGTCGACCTTCGGGTGACTGTTTTCAGGGTATCTGATTCCTTTTGTTTTTGGATTTGAGATGATTAAGGACCTGACCCGTTTGCCTGCCTTAATCCTGACTCTACACTTATCACTTTGACCAAATCTAGACCGTTGATCTCCTTTCAAAGCCCTAGCCTCTTTCTTTCATCTTTCCTCCAGCCGATTCTTCTTTCCCAGTCGACCTTCATCTCCAGCTGACTCATCATCGCCAGTCGACCCTTCCTCTCCAGCAATCGTCGTCTGCACTCGGTCTTCCTCGTGCCTATATCTCTCCTCTGTTCAGTATAACCCCTTTCCCTTCTCATTTACTTTTCTAGGGTTTTATTTTTATCAATGGTCAGTACTTCAACCAAACGCCCTAGAACTTCCAAAGGTAACGTCCCTCTTTCTCGTGATCGTGAATCTTCACCTCTAGAACGTAGCAATGCACATTACGAACAATTTCTAAATAGTACCGCCTTAATTGAAAAATATCATGCTCTTTGTCAGTTAAAATTGTTCCCTGATAGATATGTTAAATTCGATGACTTTGGTCACTTTTCTCTGGAATAATTTTTCTCTGCTGCTAAACTCGTTGATTTAGTCTCTGATCAGCGTTCTGAAAAACATTACCCCCATCTTGTGCGTGTGTTTTATGCAAATCCTATACCATTTGCTCCTGAGAATAGACCCCACTTTATCACTTCTTGTGTCAAAAATCATCATATTCGTTTTACAGCTGACCGTTTATCTGAGATCATTGGCATCCCTCGAGGTGACACCTTTCTTGATGATGTTTCGTATGATAATCCCGGTGTTGAAACTCTTATGACTCTTCCTGGCAAAAGCCTTCCATTAGATGCTAAAAACGTGTCTGACTTGGCTACCATTGTTGGACGTATCATCTCTTTTAATGCGATTCCAAAATTTGGGGGATATAGTCACTATTCACAAGATCTCACTAGGGGTATATATGCCATTGTGGGAAATGTTAATGTTAAATGGGGACATGTTATGTTTGATATTATTGCTTCTAGTCCATCCACTTTTATTCCCTTTGGTGGTCTTCTTATAAAAATTTTCAAATATTTTAATGTTGACCTATCTGATGAGACTCCTTTTGATATCCGGCTTATTTTTGATATTAATGCTCTTCATCGGATGAAAATTCCTGCCATATTAATGGCAATGAAGGATCATTCTGCTCGTAGGCCCTCTCCTGAATCTCTTGTACATGAACCTCCTCATGAGCATTATCATTCCTCCACAGATTCATCTGTACAAAGCCATATAGAAGATCTTTCTACTCAGATGACTAAATATTACTATAGTGACCAAGTGAGATTTCAGAGGATCGAAGACATCGAACTTGATATTAGCATGAGACTTGGAGAGGTTGAAAAGACCCAGGTGAAATTAAGGAAAGAGATAGCCTCCTTGAGGAGTAAAAGAGAAGTTGACATTGTTGACCTTCTTGTTTTGATGATGTTTAACAAAAAATTTACTTCTAATGTTGTTTGTCTAGTGTTTGTATAATTCTATTTATTGTAGACAAACAACATGTTAGAGGATGGATGGAATTGTACATTCACGATCATATCCAATGGAGGTTGGAAGAATTATGGAGTGAAGCCTACGCAATTTAAAGTTAAAGATTCAAGTTTAAGCTTTATCCGTAAGTGTACCAAGATAGAGCTTCGTTGAAGATCACAAGCTTGGGTAAATTTAATTTTAGGTTTTATATTATGTGTGTGGATACTTTAAGCTCAATTATATACACATGTACATGTTTTAGTTTTATAGCTTTCAACTTTATATAAATATGAAACATATATACTTGTTTATACACATTTCATATTTATCGATTTTGTTTATTCATATATATATGAAACAAATGGATATAACTATATGTATACGCGTATTTGTTTCATATCTATACATGCAAATAAACATGATTTCATTTATGGATTAAAGACGCTTATTTGAAAAATTATGTGCTTCTGGATTAAAGACTTGTTTACAATATTTTATATCTTTTTCTAAGTCTATTAATCCATTCAAAAGGATTTGCAAACTTGTTTGAAATTATTTTTGTCAAAATCAAGTATTGATGATTTCGTATTCTTAAATAGTTTACAAAATAATTTATATTTAACAAATGGGAAAAGTAATTTTAAAAATTATTTTTTTAACATGTTCTATTACATGTTTATAATAATTTCCCAAAAATTTTATTATTTTTGGAGCTGATTTATTATACTAAATTGATTTTACAAAATCAAATGTTTCAGCAGTTTTTAGAATCTAGAATATCTGTTTTAAAATATTTGTTTCTAATAAATGGAAACTGATATTTCAGAAATTATTTCTCTAACATATTTATATACATGTGTAGAAACATACTACAAAATTTTATGATTTTTAGAGTTGATTTACTATTTTTAATTAATTTTACAAAGCCCAATACGCAAATTTCCAAAATGGCTGGATTTTGGGGTATTTTGGTCTTTTTAGCCTATAACGGCTAGTAACGGCTAGTTTTTTATATTTTCGATTTTTGGGGGTTTGTTGCTGGTTTAAGAGGCTATAAAAAGCCCTCAACTTTCATTGTTTCTTATGGATGTTTAAGAGAGTTTTATAACAAGTTTTACAAGTTTGTGAGAGTTTGTTTCAAGTTTTGAAGATTGTTTTAGTTTATGCAAAAAGAGGTTTACAAGAGGAGGAGATCATTTGTTTGGTGTTTAGGCTTCAATCTCATTCTCTCTCGCTCTTGATTCTTAGAGAAGTTTTTCTAAACTTATCTTCTAGCTTATTTATATTTTGATTCATACATATTTGTGCTAGATTGATTTAAGTTTAGTTGTTGTTATCTCTCATTGATTACACACACCCACTTGAGCCTAAATATTTTCATATATAATATATTTAGGGTTGTGAGATTTTATTCTTTGAGAGTGAGCTTACAATTCGTTCTCATCCATTGTAGAGAACAAACACTTTGTATTGAGCCTAATTGTGAGATTCACTCTGTATTACACTAGTACACCGAGAGGTGTGTGTGGTGAGAGACGATGTTACTTCTAAGAGGAGTGGCGTCGGTTGACGAACCTAGGGAGAGGTTGTATCCGAGCACTTGAGGAAGGATACAAAGAGACCAACACTTAGAGGGTGTGGAGTGTAGTTACATTGTGAGATTGTGATCGTTGATCGGTGAACATTGAAAACCGATATTGTATGGTGTATACGTTATTCGGGTGAACGTAGAAAACCCGGTTGTGATAGTGGATTTCTCCCCGGAAGTGGAGAGCGGAGACGTAGAACGGAAGGTCCGAACTCCATAATCATTTGCTTGTATTTCATTTGTGCTTAGTGTTTATTCATTCTTGTCGCCATAGTCTATTGCCCTATCATATTTGTAGATTGTTTATTTCACCCTTGTATTAGTTTATATATCCTTGCATATAATTAACCATATATCTCATTGCTAGGATATTGCTCTTTGGTTATATTGCTCATTCTTGCTTATAACATATTGTATATCTATCTTGCAAGAATAACTTATTAATTAGTTTTAATTGGTATAAAATCGGATTAGATTAACATAAGACCCTAATCAACCCCCCTCTAGGGTCTAACAGACATGGCCTCCATTCATAGCAGATTTGATGAGATCGTAAATCTTTTGCAATAACCTCATACTTCTTCGGGTCCAGGATCATCGAATGCTTGAAGTTCCTCCTTAATCTGTGTTAAACAATATGATATTTTGGTTTATGTTGTGTTGGCAAACTTTTACTTACGTTGGCATGTAACATTTAACTTGCACTTGATTTGCTTCATGTTGGACATGGTTTGAAAACATGTGTTGAACTTGGTATGTAATAGCCTAGTAAATCTGTTTCTTTTGAATTTATGTGTGTTTTCACACTTGATGGTGAACTTATATCTTATATGATGATCATATGCTCTATCATATTTGTGTTCTATATGAATATCCTCGCTCATGTTTCTTTTCTGACGGGGGAGCGTAGCTCTTATTTGTTTGCTTTTTTTCTAACCTATGCATAAATGTAGGGGGAGCCTTACTCCACTATTCCCCTTTTTGATGTTGCCAAAAGAGGGAGAAATGGTATTGGTTTGTTGTTTATGAGTATTGAGCTATTTGTATTTCATGATTTATATATCTTTCATAAATTGTTTGTCATTATCAAAAAGGGGGAGATTGTTAGGGTTCTGGTTTTGAACCTACACTCTTGTTTTGTTTTGATGATTTTACAAAAAAATTATAACTAATTTTGTTTCCTAGTGATTGTGGCTTATTACAGGTTTATATCAGAGTTAAAGATCCAGATAAGCCATGTTTATAATCATTTAGGCATTATTGTATATATCGTGTGTTTTTTTCTAAGCTCAATATATACTTATACACACACAGTTGTTTCGTTTCGTGAAAACAATGTGGCTTTGGTTTAACATCATGTTTACACTGTATACTGTTTATAAAAATGTTTTACAAAAGTTTTGCAATACACCTCTTTATCAAAATCAAATGTATATGTTTACATATTTACACATATATGTGCACATTTGCTAAAATGATGATCTTTACAAATAGAAAATGTAATTTCCAAAATTTCTTCACAAATATGTTTAATATCATGGTTAAAAACTATTTCCAAAGTTTTACGTTTTTTTAGTATTTATTTGATATTTTTTAACAAGGTTCAAAGTTAAAAAATTTTGTGTACATGTTTATGAGTCGACTCATGAATAGTATTGAGTCGACTCACAAACTGCTACATAGTTTACAATTTGTTTCTAATGAGTCGACTCACAAACATCATGAGTCGAAACATCAGGTTGAGTCGACTCATGCCTGTCATAAGTTGACCCATAAAGTGTGCTGGAAAGTGTGTTTTGTTTCTGCTGAGTCGACTCATGCTTTTATGAGTCGACCCATGGTTTATGAATTGACTCATGAATTTTATGAGTCAACCCATAAGTTGGTTTTTAGCCTGTAACGGCTACTTATGAGTCAACTCATGAACAGTACTGAGTCGACTTATAACATTGTAACGTCTACTTTTAGTTTTTATCTTCTTCTGGCTTTTTGGTCTTTTTACTTGGGTTCTTACTGATGTTTTGGGTTGTTATAAATACCCCAGTTCATTAAACATTCTGACCAATCAAGAGATTTGTTTAATTAAGTTTACAAGTGTTTAAGAGGTGTTTAAAGCCTTGTTTCAAGTTTTGTTTCAAAAGAGAAGTTTTACACAAAGAAGAAGCTTTCAATTTCAATTGAGGAATTCATCCTCAGCATCATTTCTTCATCTCTTTGTGTTTGTAGAAAAGTTTTTCTAAACTCTTTTATATAGCTTATTGGTTGTCAATTTCATATTCATATCTTGCTATATTAAATTGAGTTAGAATTTTATTGTTCTCATTTATCACACACACCCTTATTGAACTTAGATTATTTCGTACAATATATTAGTGGGTTTTGGTGTGTGAATTAGTGAGAGTGAGCTTCATTGTGTTCTTATTCATTATAGAGAACAAAATATTATATTTGAGCTTATATTGTGAGTATCACTTGTAATACACTTGTACACCGAGAGAAATGTGTGGTGAGAGACGAGGTTGAATCCAAGAGGAGTGACGTCGATTGACCAACCTAGGGAGAGATTGTATCCGGGCACTTGAGGAGGAGGACACGGGCTAGAGTCCAACACTTAGTGTGTATAGTATGACTGCATAGTGATTGATCATGAGAGTTTTCGATGAGCTTGAAAACTGAGTGTAGAAGTTCCAGCTTCCAAACTGGGTTGTGATAGTGGAGATCTCATCGAGGTGAGGAGCGGGGACGTAAGTCATGGGGACTGAACCTCGTGAACATATTGTGTGCTTGTATTTGCTTGGCGTTCATCTTTATTTATGCTCACATCATATATCGCTTTCATCTCTTTATTGTGTCACATTTATTTACACTTGTGTTTATATATCCTTGCATATATTTCACCTTATAGGATATATCTCTTTGTTCATATTACATATTCTTGTTCATAACATCTTGTACAATTATCATGCAAAAAAAATTTATTAATAAGTTTTAATTGGCATAAAATCGGATTAGATTAGCATAAGACCCTAATCACCCCCTCTAGGGTCTAACAATTGGTATCAGAGCTTGGTGCTCTTTGATTTAAGGTCTAATCACATTGAGTTAAAGATCCAAGTTATCTTTTGTGCTAATCTTGTTTTGATTTTATTTATATCTTGCTTTCACATATATATCATGAATATGGATGCATTTCGTTTAGGCTATGATCCAAATGTTGCTCCTAGAATAGATAATTTCCCCTATGACCAATGTTATTCTAAATTTAAAATATTTGTTAGATCTAGACAATTTGATTTATGGAAAGTTATTGAGGATGCTTATATTATACCCACTTCGGAGAAATCCAAGTGGAGTAAAAATGATAAAAAGAATGTTTAATATGTACAAGCTTTTGTTGGAATATTTGCTTAGTGCTTTTCACTCATCCTTTTATAACAAATTTGTTCATTTTGATAGTGCTTATAATTTATGAAAATTTATAGAAGCACATCAAGGGGACTTGGAGGCGATCCGACAAGCTTTGGAGGCTTCCTCTTCAAGTTCCATTGGAGCATCATGCATACGACCACTAGGTGATAGCCCTAGTGAGGTATGCAAGCTCGACAATGATGATGATATTACTTTTGATGAGCTTGTGCATGAATTTGAAATATTATTCAATAGTTATATTGAATTAAAAAGTAAGCATGACAATATGAAATCCTCTCATGAAACACTAGTTACTAAGTTTGATCTCATTCCAAATGAAAATATAAATCTTAAAGAATGCAATGAAAATTTGAGATTAGAAAATGCTAGATTGCTTCATGAAAAATATGATGCCATGTTAGAAGTAGAGATTAGTAAAAATAAATTAAACTCTATGGTAAATGATTATGTTTATCCTACTTCTAGTAGCAATGCTTGTATGCACAATGATGAATTGAATCAAATAAAAAACACATATCGACCTTAGATTCAACACTAAACACTTGTATTGCAAATAACAAAAAGCTTATGGACATGTGTGCAAAGTACTATGTTAATTCTTCTAAGAAACCAACACACTATGCACACATGTATGACAAAATTCATAAATGTTCTATTTGTGGTCTTACAGGCCATATAGCTAAATTTTGTCATAATGCACAAAAGCTTGACAAGCCTATTCATGATTATGCATCCCATCAAGCTTCTTCATCTCATACACATGTAACACACATAATGTAAATCATAAACATGCTCATGTATACAAATATGAATTTTGTGGTTGTTTGGATCATTTGACACAATTTTATTTTGATTTGAAGAAGGTTTCTCATTTGTAAAAAAATTCAAAGATAAACCTATTTTTGCAATGATTTTTGTGCACCTTATGTTGGTCAACACATACAATTTAGACCTTTTCATTGCACTCATTGCAATCTAAAAGGTCATGTATACAAATTTTGTTTTGACCGTATCTGTGCACCATATACGCCCAAATGGGTTCATAACCAAAGGGCCTTGATCTTAAATGGTAGGGTCATGTCCCTAACCCTATTGATACCAAAAATATTTGGGTACCAAAATGTGCTTAATTTCCATTTCTTAAGAAAATTTTGTTTTGATTGTTGCTTTTGTTTTTTGACTTAACTTTTCATATTTCAATAAACATTTAAAGTTTTTTTAAGATCTATGCGTAGATTTTTATGACTCAAAATTCTTGTCAAAACATTTCATTGTTAAAACTTTTTCAAGTGCAAGAGTCTTATTTTGGAATTTCTGTAAAATCTTGGGATTTAAAGCTTAAGTCGACTTAGGGTTGACTCACATCCCTTAGTCGACTGCAAGTCGACCTTCGGGTGACTGTTTTCAGGGTATCTGATTCCTTTTGTTTTTGGATTTGAGATGATTAAGGACCTGACCCGTTTGCCTGCCTTAATCCCGACCCTACACTTATCACTTTGACCAAATCTAGATCGTTGATCTCCTTTCAAAGCCCTAGCCTCTTTCTTTCATCTTTCCTCCAGCCGATTCTTCTTTCCCAGTCGACCTTCATCTCCAGCCGACTCATCATCGCCAGTCAACCCTTCCTCTCCAGCAATCGTCGTCTGCACTCGGTCTTCCTCGTGCCTATATCTCTCCTCTGTTCGGTATAACCCCTTTCCCTTCTCATTTACTTGTCTAGGGTTTTATTTCTATCAATGGTCAGTACTTCAACCAAACGCCCTAGAACTTCCAAAGGTAACGCCCCTCTTTCTCGTGATCATGAATCTTCACCTCTAGAACATAGCAATGCACATTACGAACAATTTCTAAATAGTACCGCCTTAATTGAAAAATATCATGCTCTTTGTCAGTTAAAATTGTTCCCTGATAGATATGTTAAATTCGATGACTTTGGTCACTTTACTCTAGAACAATTTTTTATCTGCTACTAAACTCGCTGATTTAGTCTCCGATCAGCGCTCTGAAAAACTTTACCCCTATCTTGTGCGTGTGTTTTACGCAAATCCTATACCATTTGCTCCTGAGAATAGACCCCAGTTTATCACTTCCTGTGTCAAAAATCATCATATTCGTTTCACAGCTGACCGTCTATCTGAGATCATTGGCATCCCTCGAGGTGACATATTTCTTGATGATGTTTCGTATGATAATTCCGGTGTTGAAACCCTTATGACTCTTCCTGCTAAAAGCCTTCTATTAGATGCTAAAAATGTGTCTGACTTGGCTACCATTGTTGGACGCATCATCTCTTATAATTTGATTCCAAAATCTGGGGGATATAGTCACTATTCACAAGATCTCACTAGGGGTATCTATGCCATTATGGGAAATGTTAATGTTAAATGGGGACATGTTATGTTTGATATCATTGCTTATGGTCCCTCCACATTCATTCCCTTTGGTGGTCTTCTTACAAAAATTTTCAAATATTTCAATGTTGACCTATCTGATGAGACTCCTTTTGATATCCGGCCTCTCTTTGATATTACTGCTCTTCATCGGATGAAAATTCCCGCCACATTAATGGTAATGAAGGATCATTCTGCTTGTAGGCCCTCTCCTGAATCTCCTGTATATGAACCTCCTCATGAGCATTATCATTCCTCCTCAGATTCATCTGTACCAAGCCATAGAGAAGATCTTTCCACTCAGATGATTGAATATTACTATAGTGACCAAGTGAGATTTTAGAGGATTGAAGATAGTGAACTTAATATTAGCATGAGACTTGGAGAGGTTGAAAAGACCCAGGTAGAATTAAGGAAAGAGATAGCCTCCTACTGGAGTGAAGAGAAGTTGACATGGCCTCTATTCATAGTAGATTTGATGAGATTGTAAATCTTTTGCAACAACCACATCCTTCTTCGGGTCCAGGATCATCGAATGCTTGAAGTTCCTTCTTGATATGTTTTAAACAATATGATATTTTGGTTTATGTTGTGTTGGCAAACTTTTACTTACGTTGGCATGTAACATTTAACTTGCACTTGATTTGCTTCATTTTGGACATAGTTTGAAAACATGTGTTGAACTTGGTATGTAATAGCCTAGTAAATATGTTTCTTTTGAATTTATGTGTGTTTTCACTCTTGATGGTGAGCTTATATCTTATATGATGATCATATGCTCTATCATGTTTGTGTTCTATATGAATATCCTCACACATGTTTCTTTTCTGACAGGGGGAGCGTAGCTCTTATTTGTTTGTTTTTTTTTCTAACCTATGCATAAATGTAGGGGGAGCCTTGCTCCACTATTCCCCTTTTTGATGTTGTCAAAAGAGGGAGAAATGGTATTGGTTTGTTGTTTATGAGTATTGAGCTATTTGTATTTCATGATTTATATATCTTTCATAAATTGTTTGTCATCATCAAAAAGGGGGAGATTGTTAGGGTTCTAGTTTTTAACCTACACTATTGTTTTAATTTGATAATTTTACAAATAAGTTATAACTAATTTTGTTTCCTAATGATTGTGGCTTATTACAGGTTTATATCGGAGTTAAAAATCCAGATCAGCCATGTTTACAATCATTTAGGTATTATTGTATATATCGTGTGTTATTTTCTAAGCTCAATATATACTTATACACACACAGTTGTTTCATTTCGTGAAAACAATGTGGCTTTGGTTTAACATCATGTTTACACTGTATACTATTTATAAAAATGTTTTACAAAAGTTTTGCAATACACCTCTTTATCAAAATCAAATGTATATGTTTACATATTTACACATATATGTGCACATTTGCTAAAATGATGATCTTTTACAAATGGCAAATGTAAATTCCAAAATTTCTTCACAAATATGTTTAATATCGTGGTTATAAACTATTCCCAAAGTTTTACGTTTTTTAGTATTTATTTGATATTTTTTAACAAGGTTCAAAGTTAAAATTTTCTGTGTACATGTTTACGAGTCGACTCATGAATAGTATTGAGTCGACTCACAAACTGCTACATAGTTTACAATTTGTTTCTAATGAGTCAACTCACAAACATCATGAGTCGAAACATCAGGTTGAGTCGACTCATGCTTGTCATAAGTCGACTCATAAACTGTGTTGGAAAGTGTATTTTGTTTCTGCTATGTCGACTCATGATCTTATGAGTCGACCCAGGTTTATGAGTCGACTCATGAATTTTATGAGTCGACCCATAAGTTGGTTTTTAGCTTATAACGACTACTTATGAGTCAACTCATGAACAGTACTGAGTCTACTCATAACACTGTAACGACTACTTTCAGTTTTTGTCTTTTTCTGGCTTTTTGGTCTTTTTACTTGGGTTCTTGCTGATGTTTTGGGTTGTTATAAATACCCGAGTGCATTAAATATTCTGACCAATCAAGAGATTTGTTTAATTAAGTTTACAAGTGTTTAAGAGGTGTTTAAAGCCTTATTTCAAGTTTTGTTTCAAAAGAGAAATTTTACACAAAGAAGAAGCTTTCATTTTCAATTGAAGAATTCATCCTCATCATCATTTCTTCAGTTCTTTGTGTTTGTAGAGAAATTTTTATAAACTCTTTTATATAGCTTATTGATTGTCAATTTCATATTCATATCTTGCTATATTAAATTGAGTTAGAATATTATTGTTCTCATTTATAACACACACCCTTATTGAGCTTAGATTATTTCATACAATATATTAGTGGGTATTTGTTAGGTCTCATGTTATGAGCCTACATCTTCTAATCTTGTTTTGATGATTACAAACAATTCCTAATATTGTTTGTCTAGTGTTTATGTTTCCTATTAGGTATTCTAGACAAACAATGAATTGGAGGATGGATGGATTGCGCCATAACGATCATATCAAATGGAGGTTGGCGGAATTGTGGAGTGAAGCATTGCTATTCAAGTTAAAGATCCAAGATCTCGCTTCATCCGCATATGTACCAAGTCAAGCTTATTGAAGATCAAGATTGCTTGGGTAATTTAGTTTTAGGTTTTATATTATGTGTGTTAGTACTTTAAGCTTAATTATATACACACATACACATTTTGTTTTGTTTTTTGTATATATATAATTATATATATACATATATGTTTTGGTTTGATTTTGTAGATATGAAACATATATATATTCATATATATGTCCATATGTTTCATATTCTATCATATTTGAAAATATTTTATTTTTGGTTTATGGACTTGATAATATGTTTTTATATCTTTTCTTAAGTCTATAAAGCCATACAAAAGTTTCCAAAAGTTTGTTTAAATCAAATGTCAAAAACATGTATGTTTCCTTTTCATGTTTTTGGACATATTTGAAAAATGATGAGTTTTTACTATTGGGGAATGCGATTATAAAAATTATTTTCGTAAGATGTTTATTATCATGTTTATAAACATTTCCCAAAGTTTTATATTTTTTAGAATTTATTTGTTATTTTTAAAGGCACTTTAAAAATTAGTTTTTCAACATGAACAGTGCCTGTGCACGTTTATAAGTCGACTTATAAACCCTGACAAGTCGACTTATGAAATGCTCTGGAATGTGCAAAAACTCTCTGCCAAGTCGACTTACTCGAACTGTTAAGTCGACTTAGACCAAGTCGACTTATGTCTTTTTCCAAGTCGACTTATGTGCTGAATTTTATGTGTTATTTTCATCTGGCAAGTCGACTTATGTGATCTTTCAAGTCGACTTATACCAAGTCGAATGTAAGTCGACTTGTACCAAGTCGAATGCAAGTCGACTTATAAATATGACCGTTGAACAGTAACGGCTATTTTCCAGATCTGTTTTTGTGTAGGTTTTTGGTCATTTCCTTGGGGTTTTGGCTGATGTCTTGGGTTGTTATAAATACCCCTTGCATTTACCTCTCCCACCTAACAAGAGAAAAGTTTTTAAGAGTTTTACAAGTGTGTTTAAGGGTTTCTAAGTGTGTTTAAGAGTTTGGTTTGTGAAGATAATTTCACAAGGGATTGAGGAGATAATCTTTGGTGTTTGGGCTTCAAATCATCTCTCTCTCACTCTTGTCATTTATTGGAGAAGTTTTCTAAACTCAATCTAGCTTTACATTTTACTGTTTGATTATCATTTTATTAAGCTAGTGTTTATATTGAGTTTAGTTGATTTTATTTATCTCTTTGTACACACACAACCATTGAGCTTATTGTATTTGCATACATTGTATAATTAGGTTGTGCGATTGTGTGACTTAGAGAGTGAGCCTACATTGTGTTCTCATCCATTGTAGAGAACAATCTTTAGTTGTGAGCTTTCATTGTGAGATCACTTGTATTACACTAGTACACCAAGAGGAGTGTGTGGTGAGAGACGGGGTTGTCCTAAGAGTAGTGGCGTCGGTAGCCTAGAGAGAGGTGATAATTCCGAGCACTTGAGGAAGACACGGGCTAGAGACCAACACTTGAGGTGGTAGTTAGTGTAGTTACATTGTGTGGATTGTAGAGTTTTCGGTTAGCTAGAAAACCGAGTGTGTAGAGAAGTTCCGGCATCCAAACCGGGTGTGATAGTGGAGATCTCCTCGAGGTGAGGAGCGGGGACGTAGGTCAGGCGGACCGAACCTCGTGAACATATCGTTTTGTTTGTGATTGCATTGGCGCACTTTTATATTCGTGCTTATTATTCATATTGCCTTTGTCAATTGCACATTGTTTATATTTCCACTATCTTATGTTGTTTGTTTCACCCTTGTATTAGTTGTATATCCTTGCATATATATCTTGTCATACATCATACTTGCTAGGATATTTGTCAATAAGTTTTAATTTGGCATAAATCGGATTAGATTAGCATAAACCCTATTCACCCCCCCCCCCTCTAGGGTTCCTTCCTAGCGGCATTAGGGTACTTTCAGTATTGGTGTGTGAATTAGTGAGAGTGAGCTTCATTGTATTCTCATTCATTATAGAGAACAAAACATTGTATTTGAGCTTATATTGTGAGTATCACTTGTAATACACTTGTACACCGAGAGAAGTGTGTGGTGAGAGATTGGGTCGAATCCAAGAAGAGTGGCGTCGATTGACGAACCTAGGGAGAGGTTGTATCCGGGCACTTGAGGAGGAGGAGGACACGGGCTAGAGACCAACACTTAGTGTGTATAGTGTGATTGCATAGTGACTGATTGTGAGAGTTTTCGGTGAGCTTGAAAACCGAGTGTGTAGAAGTTCCGGCTTCCAAACTGGATTGTGATAGTGGAGATCTCCTCGAGGTGAGGAGCGGGGACGTAGGTCGTGGGGACCAAACCTCATGAACATATTGTGTGTTTGTGTTTGCTTGGCGTTCATCTTCATTTGTGCTCACATCATATATCGCTTTCATCTCTTTATTGTGTCACATTTATTTACACTTGCGTTTATATATCCTTACATATATTTCACCATATAGGATATATTTCTTTGTTCATATTGTATATTCTTGTTCATAACACCTTGTATAACTATCTTGCAAGAATAATTTATTAATAAGTTTTAATAATTAGCATAAAATCGGATTAGATTAGCATAAGACCCTAATCACCCCTCCTCTAGGGTCTAACAGGTTTATGTTGGATCAGGTAATATATATACTTTATTTTTTTAATTAAATGAATTAAATATATAATTCTTACTTAGTTATGAATTTTCTTCGTGACTAAATGATATCATACACACAGATACACACTGATACAAACTGTTACACACAAACCCTAACACAAAGTCCAAAATATATAGTTATAATGTTTTTTGTGATGGTGGTGTTGATGGTGCGTGCATGCGTAGTGGTGATGGTATTGGTTGGTGGGTTGGTTGGTTGGTTGTAGTGCTGTGTTGTGGTGGTCGTTATGTGATTGGTTTGTGAGGGGTTTGGTCGTGGTTGGGGGAGTGGGGATTTGGTGGTGATGGTGGTAATGGAGGGGGAGGGGTGTGTGGAGTATGGTTGGTTGGTAGGTGGGTGGGGGCTTTAGTTGTGGTTAAGGAGGGGGAGTGGGGATTTGGTTGTGGTGGTGGTTGAGGTGGAGGGGTGGGGGGAGTGTGCATGGTTGGTTGGTGGGTGGGGTTGGGGGATTTGTGGTGTTATTGTTATTGTTGTTGTTGTTGTTGTTGTTGTTGTTGTTGTTGTTGTTGTGTTGTGTTGTGTGTTATATTTTGTTGTGTTATGTTGTGGTGTTTTGTTGTGTTGTGGTGTTTTTGTGTTGTGTTGTGTTGTTGTGTTGTGTTGTGTTGGGGGAATTATATTTATATTTGCACACTCTTATTATCGGTTACACACCCTTGTTAACGTTTAATTTATATTTGTAGGCCAGGACTTCTACACAAGGTGCAGCCAGGGGTAGTCATAGTGCAGCTGGTGTAGGTTGTCTAAAAATCACTGCAGATAGCTAATCCTCCATCAAACATCGATGATGGAAGTTATAATCTGACGACTTCCAGAAGGCTATAATTTGAAGACTTTCACGTAGATCGATAAAGGTTATAATCTGACGTCCTTCACAACAACCGATAAAAGTTCTAATTCAACAGCCTTCACAATCAACATCAGGAGTTATAATCTGACGACTCTTATATTTTCAAGGAGCTAAGATGAAGATTATAAGATGACGGTCTTTGCAACGTTCCAGCAAAAGAGATCACAAATTGATGGTCTCTTCACATCAAAACGCAGAGGTCATCCCTGCGTTACACCATCAAAATGCAGAGGTCATCCCTGTGTTACAACATCAAAACGTAGAGGTCATGCCCGCGTTTCAGAGTCAAAACGCAGAGGTCATCTCCAGCGCTCTAATTAAAAACGCAGAGTTCATGGACTCAAAACACGGAGTTCATCTCTGCGTCCTAACTCTGCGTTTTAAATTTACAACGTTGTACGAACACGGCGTTTTTAGCCAAAAACAGACCCAACTCTGTGTTTCAAGTCTAAAACATAGAGATCGGGCCCAGAACACCTTTTTCGATGTTTTACTCGTTCAAACACGAGCTGAACGGTTTCAGGAACCATCCCCCCCCCCATATTTGGAGGGATTTTCGCCCCACTTAGGAGCAAATTAAAGGGACGGTTATACCCCATTCAACCTCATTATGGAGAGAATTAAGGGGGCGATTACACCCCTTAATCCCCTATAAATATGGGTAAACTCAATGGAGTTCGGGTCTTTTCGACTTCGCAGAAAAGAAGGGTTCTTTGGCTAGCTTTTTTGGGGGAATTGCTGGAACTTTGGAGATCGACAACATTAGCTTTTATCAAACTTGGCTTAAAAAGCGAATTTTGGTTAAATCAATCAACTCTTCCATAGAGTTATAAATCGCTCAGAGTTCCCTAACTCAATTAAGAGTTTCAAACTTGCTCTACAAGTTCTTCTGAACTCGTTCAGAGTTCTAAAACTTGCTTTGCAAGTTCTCTATAACATCAAATCGCTCAGAGTTCCCTAACTCAATTAAGAGTTTCAAACTTGCTCTACAAGTTCTTCTGAACTCGTTCAGAGTTCTAAAACTTGCTTTGCAAGTTCTCTATAACATCAAATCATGAGGAGAAGACCACATTCTAGTAAAACAAGACGTTCGGATCATCAACGAGAAGCAAACTCGACGCAAGCATTCGAGTGAGACATCTCATCGCCATCGTGAAGAACCTAGTTTTAAACAAAGGGGAGGATTTGCATCAATTCTCTTCTCTTTTATAATCGGGAATTCAAAATTGTAATCGAGATTGAGAGAATAAAAATCAAATAGAATTCTTTTATTTTCTTATTGTTGGCCTTCTTGTTTTGATGATGTTTAACAAACAATTTACTTCTAATGTTGTGTCACGCCCCGCTTCCCAAAATACCAGGGAATCAGAACGTGAACAAGCCCGTGACGTATTATACTGAGGAGAGATAAGTACTAGACCTCTTCTTCTCAATCTAATACGCTAAGCATCTAGAAGTAAAACAATGCGAAGTCACAGGTCCCCGATCACAGATTAGTAAGAATATAATGGACAACACAAGACAGAAAGATCCATATCACAAATATAATATCATCCCAGACATAATATTCGGGTCAACATGCCCTTATACAAAACTGAACAAATGAATACTGAAGAGATACAAATATACATCGATCAATGGAAAAAGAAGAACTACAAAAGTAAACAATGACCAGCATATAACAAAGAGACGACTAGACTTTAGCTTCTTCTTCTGCTCTATCTGCAAGACACTCCTACTGAGAATCTTCTGACTCCTGCTGAACCTGTTCTTCCTCTAAGTCTGACGTACACCAGAGAAAACAGGTGTACGTCAGCGTGTATGGCACACGGCATGACCCAACCCCACAACGAAAATAGAACGAACGGAAATCCAATGCGAAAGACGATACGATAACAGAAACAACAAAAGAAACGTGCAACTGGAAATCCAACCAAATCAATCAAGTAACAAGTCGGTCATGCAGCTAGTCATCAGAATAATCATCCAGGTAACCATGTCATATAAATAGATGGAATTAATACTTAAAAATCTATAACAAGAGACGTAGTACGTCAAGCGAAATAATCCAAACAAGGAAACCCTAATGTATATACCATATGTCTCAAATTGTAGATAATTAAATATTAATCCCGATCTATGTATGAAAAGATAATGCAACTGATCCGTATCTCACAAAAAGTCATACCTAGCCTAGAAACGAGGTCAAGTAACTAGCCATCCTATAACAGGTCACTAGTCACATCTCACACAGAGTCAACGCTCCTATCACCGGATAACTGGCTGTTCACAAATCCCCTACGCGCATCCAATCCCATGAAACAGGCGGCTAGAGGACTACACGCAATCCGATCTCGGCCCAGTCCGAACTCAGGCAAAGCTCAGGTGACGAAACAAGTCACGGATCAAAGAGACGAAACAAGCCACTTTGTCCAACAAACTAACCCCAGGACGAAATAAGTCTCTGGTACGAGTCTGGAAGATACATCAACAGCCTTATCCGATCACATGAACATTAACTTCCCCATCCCAACTCCTCTCGTTTTCTAAGTCAAACATAATCCACACTAGAACTCGGTTTCACCACCTAAACTCAGTCAACACACCCACACATGTCACTAAGTCAGTTCATGACTTAGTGGCCTCGTGCGTCA
>BQKN01065295.1:0-22666 GCA_022839385.1 Asparagus kiusianus
GCAACGCGCTGTCCGGCGTTGACCTAAGGTTACGCGTTGACCGGCGTCCACCTTAGGGTTTTGGAACCGCTTGGGTTATCTTGTAGCATTCACCCATATCTTCAACCGTCGGCGAAGAATCGGTGTTCACAAAACAATCGGGAGATCAAAAGAATCGTTCGGGGATTGAAACGGCCGTCCGGGGGGTCGAAATATTGCGCGGGGAGCCAAAACCTGGGCAAAACACCCCTGGGTGCTTCGGCATTGCCGAGACACCCTTGGGGTGTCTCGGTTTTGCCGAGACACCCTTAGGGGTGTCTTTGGCTAAACCGTGGTCCCCTCCTTTTGTGTTTTGTCTTGTTCCTCATGGTCCCCCCCTTTTGTGTTTTGTCTTGTTCCTCATGGTCCCCCCCTTTTCAAATTTGAAATTCAAGAGAGAGCAACTTTCCCCCCAAAACCCGAATTCTCCCTCTCATTTCGGTTTTAAAAACCGAACCCCTCTCCCTCTCTTCTTCCTTCAAGAGAACCCATCAAATCCTCAAGCAAATTTCGGTTTTGTGGGTACTCTTTTAGCTAAATCTTATTCTCCTTCAAGGGTTTCATTCTCCCTCTCCAAAGCTTGGATCTTGGCCCTTGAAGCTAGGGTTGCTACTTCTCTTGATTTGGGTAAGATCCTCTCCACAACTCTCTTATTTTCTTGTAAAGATTGCATCTTTTATGCTTAGTAAATAAGGGGTTATGCATGCTCAGAACTTTGGGGGGGTTTCGTGCAAGATTTACAAGGGCCGAAATCTTGGAGGGTTAATTCGTAAAATCAGTGGGACTGAAATTTCGGGGGCTTTTATGCAAACATGAACTGAAATTTGGGAGGCTTGGGTTCATGTTTGTCTTATCAAGAAATGGGGGTGCTTTGTGCAAGAGGATCAAAGAATTGTTTGAGGGGTTTATTTGCAAAACAGCCCCCCTTTAAAATTTTTGGGGGCTTATTTGCAAAAGGGCCACGAATTTGGGACTGAAATCCAAGGAGGGTTGACCCCAAACTCCTGGTCAAACTTTTGGTAAAGGGATGTAGAGGTTAAACCAAAATTTTGTGGAGGGGCTTTTATGTAAAATTGGCCAAATTTTGCAAAAGGACTTATTTGCAAAATTTGATCAGAATTATAGGGTACCGGGATGTTAGATGATCAAGTATAATGACCATGACTCGAGTCACACGTGTCCTTGACCTGAATTTGGCCTTGAGCACGGGGGGTATTTCGGGTATTTTGCCAAAATTTACAGCGAAACGACGATTATCGTTTTGCGTGCACGAAATTCGTAGGTTTAATTAGACTTTAACTGTAAAGTCCTATTTGCTTATAGGATTTCAAGTCCAAGTGCTTAATTTCCCCTTTTCCGATATTTCGTGTATATATATTGTACCTGATGCACTGCTCTTCACTGCAGATTTGCGATGTCTCCCCGCCGATCTCGACCTTCCGGGAGTCGTTCCCATCCCCAGCCTAGCGAGGAGGAGACTCCTAAGATGCCTTCCTCAGTGGCCTCTTTCCTCGGGGGTGAGAATTTATATTTTCTGTACCCCGGATTGACCTCTCGCGGGTCATGACGGAAGAACCGATACCCCTCTCGCGGGGGTTAAGGTTTCAGGCTTGTTTTGCTTAGCCAATTCATGTCTGTGGGTATATTAGGGCGATCTCGTGTTGCCCTACACTCCATAGGTCGGTACATGTTATCACGGGATTTATGTGATTGTGTACCGTCCTCCCGGTGTAGGGCACTCGAAATCGTCTTCGCCAATTGTCCCGTGAACAATCTCATTTTGCCTTTATGAGATAGATATTCTGACCCCATGCTTATGCTTTGTTGCAGTCGCATTTTCCGGTGGTAGCCTTCCTTCTCATGCGACTACCGGTCGTAGTCGCGAAATCATCCTGATATCCGATGATGAAGGGGAAGAGGATCCTGCTGCTGCAGTTGTGTCTGACCAAGAATCCGTCTTTTCGATCTCTGAATCAGTACGGGATGTCCTCCAAAAGGTAGAGCGGGTCATCCAGCAGACGGTCGATGCCATCAGTTCCGGACGAGGGAGACCCTGTGATTTGCCCCTTTTCATAGAAGACAGTCTTGAGGACATCCGGCGTGTGGGTGGCCCCCGTCTAGCAGGGCAATGTGAGGCGATGTTGATTTGCGTAGAGGGGCTCATATCTCATTTGGAAGAGTTGGTAAACCTCGACTCTTATTATGAGGACACCCCGCTCGTGGTTGAGGCTCAGGTTCAGAGGACGCGTGAGCGCAAGCTCCGAATGCGACGCATATCAGAGCAGGAAGTGATTGTTGCGAACTTGTATGAACGACAGCTTCGTCTGCAGAGTAAGATGGATGCTTACAACGCCATGGCTGATAGTACGGGCATCAGGACTGTCCAAGGGGAGAGGACTCTGAGGGACTTTGAGCTTGAGAGTACTAGAGTTCAGAATATTTATAAAAGAGAGTTGGAGGTTCTTCGCACGTTGCGCCGAGAAGGCGTAGCTGCCGACACTGCCGCCACTCTGGCTTATGCCCGGCTTCAGAAGGAAGAAAAGGAGAGGGTTCGAGTGGAACACGCCGAGAAGATTGCCGCTGTTAAGGCTAAGCTTGCTTCCTTCGGTCTGTTAGATCTGATTTGAGACATTTTCTTGTATCTCTATTTAGTTTGATCTGGTTATGTTCCTCTGTTGATTGTGAACCTGATTGGTCACGCTACTTGTAGGATTTCTGTTGGCCGACCCACAACCCCCAACAGGTTTGATAAGCCGATGTGTTAGGAGAATTGCTTTTGCTTCTTTCCTGATGTTTCTTTACAGAATTTTTGGTACACCCCCAGCCCTCAATGGGTCTGACATGCTGCAGTATCCTCTTTAATCGGTGTAGTCTTCGGGATTTTTGGCAAACCCCCAGCCTTCAACGGGTTTGATATGCCTTTACCGACTACCGTTTGAATCGGGCTAGTATGCAGGTTGTTTAGATCCGTTCTGCATATAACGTTGTACTAAAAGAGTTAACTCTTTTAGTGCTACGATATTGAATACGTAGACTTCGTCTTTCTCACGGGAATAGACTACCCGGCAACGCGTGTTAAGCGTTGACTTCATCTCTGTCTTTTCTAAAAGCAAAGACAAGGGGAAAATGGTGCTATGCTTTTGAATACATAGACTTCGTCTTTCTCACGGGAAAGACTGCCCGGCAACGCTTGTTAAACGTTGACTTCATCTCTGTCTTTTCTAAAAGCAAAGACAGGGGAAAATGGTGCTATGCTTTTGAATACATAGACTTCGTCTTTCTCACGGGAAAGACTACCCGGCAACGCTTGTTAAACGTTGACTTAATCCCTGTCTTTTCTGAAAGCAAAGATAGGGGAAAAGGGGAGAGGAAGAATTTTATATTCTATCTCCTGATGCTGCAGAGGAAGAATTTTATATTCTATCTGCAGCTGAAAAGGTTCCAACGACCGTACCTTCAGTCGGTTTGGTCATTCGGATCTGAAGAGGAAGAATTTTATATTCTATCTTCAGCAGAAAAGGAAACTCGGGGTGGGATCTCCACCCCCAGAATCCGCAAGGTGAAACTAAGAGTGGGATCTCCACTCCGAGAATCGGAAAGTTCACACGACCCTAACTGTCGTAAGGTTTGGTCATTTGAACCTGAAGAGGAAGAATTTTATATTCTATCTTCAGCAGGAAAGGAAACTCGGGGTGGGATCTCCACCCCCAGAATCCGATGGGTGAAACTAGGAGTGGGATCTCCATTCCGAGAATCGAAAAGATTCGGATAACCCTAACTGTCGTAAGGTTTGGTTACTCGAATTGAAAGTGGACCTCTCGTTCATTGGAGGAATCGAGAAGGGATTTTGGTTGTGGTCCTAACTGTAGTAAGGTTTGACCAAGTGGGAAGTTTGAGACGATCTTAACCGCAAAGGGTTTGACCGATCGATTTGTGGACCTCTCGTTCTTTGGACGAATCGAGAGGGGAATTTGGCTTTGGTCCTAACTGTAGTAAGGTTTGACCAAGTGGGAATTGTGTGGTGGAGACTATGAGCAGTCAAACACCACTGAAAGTTTTGTGAGGGAGAATTGATCGTACTAAGTGATCAGATTTCATCTCAACAAAAGAGAATTAGACTCTGTTAAACAAGAACATTCGGACTTCGAATATTGATTTCTTGTTCATCAGCGACCGGGTTATCCCTAAGAATACCCCGATGTGGTATTCTTCCGGGAACTTCCCGGTATCTCAATTCTTCTGAGGATACTAAGGATAGTATCTCTTCAGAAATTTGCCATTTATTGGCATCATAAGCCGGTCATCCTCTTTGGAGACTAGGCAATATGCACCGTTCGAGTAAACTGTTTCTACTACGAACGGTCCTTCCGCTTTGGGTTCAAACTTATTGAAAATCATCAGGAGACTGGTTCAATAAGTAGTATTGGTCTCGGGTTATCCTTAAGAATATTACGTATAATATTCTCCAGGAACTTCCCGTTAGATACAAAGGAACAGTTTATACTCATATTCCCGTTGGAGTCTTGAAAGAAGCAGTTTATACTCATATACTTTTTCGGAGTGCAGCGATTGTTCTCATTCGGTTTGTTCTGCGATCGAGACGCCGGCTTCAACTAAGGCCTGTATCGTATTCTTGAGAGCGATACAAGCCTCGGTGGGATGAAGGACCCTCCTGTGGTACTCACAATATCTCGGGTTTGAAATCTGGTTAGCTTCCTCCTGATCTTTGATAGGTGGGAGCTTGATTTTGTCATTTTCTAGAAGATATTCGAGGATATCTGGAACATCATCGTCCTTGAAGGAGTATCGTTGTATCTGAAGCGACCGTTGTGGCACTCGCTCCCGTAGTAGTCGCCGCCATGATTGATTAAAATCAACCAACCTGGGCCCGAACTCCGTTTGACTTCCCTCAGCTTTCTTTCTTTTGGGATAACGCCTGACGGGGGGGGTGACGGGTTCGACCTCCCTCTGGTTCTCTTCACTTCTCGCCAGATGATGTTGAGAAGAAGGAATTGAGCCACCCCCAGCGTCATCGAAAGACGAGGTCATGCCACCCCCAGCGTTACCGAGGGGTGAGGTCACACCACCCCCAGTGTTATCGAGAGGTGAGGTCATACCACCCCCAGTGTTACCGAGGGGTGAATCAGTCTTGATGACCATATCTAGATTCGGACCGTTGTTACTTGTCCTATTTGGAATAGGCGTGATTGGCATGGTGTAACAACTAGACTCCAATTGACGTTCTTGAACCTGCAACTCTTTCATTTGTTGCATGGCCGCCTCCATCTTAGCGTCGAATTCTTCTTTCTGCTTGATTAGCGCTTCTTGAACAATTTGAGTGAGTTGGTCAGGAGTGATGGTGAATGCCTCTCTCGTGCCTTTTGAAAGCTGTGATAACTCTTGTAGAGTTACCTTCACTGGGATGTTAGCCAACCGGGTCATAACATCGAAGTGGTATGAAGTATCTGAATTTCCCGGTTTATCTCTTCCAACCTGTTGATTGACTCGAGACTGCATCGGGTTTTGAACATCTTGGCGCAAGGGTTCCTATTGGATCCTCTTAACAGATGTGGGGATAGTTGTAATCGTTCCTGCCCCAGCAAGTCGACCGTACTCGTTCCCGTCTCTAATGGTGAGGACTGGTTCCTCTTGGTGGATGGCCAGCGTTGCGACTTGTTGGTCGTGCATCTCCCTCACTTGTTGCACGGCCATTTCCGTTTCAAACCTGGGACCTTCTTTTCGCTTAGCCAGGGCTTCCTCAAGCAGCTTATTTACCTGTTTGGCCCTAATCACGAGCGATTCATAAGGTTGCCCCATGTCATCAGACGCTACTGCCGAGCAAGAGTCTGAATCAGTATCCGTATCCTCTTCTTCTAAAGAAAGCTTCTTTGGCGCCCTCCGGTAATCCTTCCGGCTAATGGCTCCCGATCGTAACCGCGTCATGTATGGGGATGCCCTGGCAGGTTGGTCCGGGCTGAAGTATTGGGATGATCCTTCTTTGAATTTCTTCGTGTCCTGCACATACCTTTTTCGGGGTTTTTCCACACCCCCAGCTCTATAGTACAGCTCGTCAGTTTGGTAACTGGAGCAACCTATAGAGCGTTGGCATGTGTTCCCCGGTTTGTCTCTCCCAATCGGATGATTGAATCGAGACTGTCTCGGGTTCTGAGCTTCTTGACGTACAGGCTCTTTTCCCTTTTCCTTCTGTGGGATCTTCTCCGTAGCCACCGCAGGTGTTGGGGGAATTGCTGAAATCCCCAGTTCTGACAGCGTCTTAGAAGGTGGGGTTTTGGTACCCAACTGCTTGGTATCATCCGGATACTTGAAATGATACTCGTTCCCGCTCCGAGTTGTAAAAGCTTCCTGCTCGCCTTCAGAAAGCGGGAAGGTCGGGATTTTGTCATCATCCACCCCCGGTATAGCAGAGGCCCCATAACAGGATTTGCCCTTCCTCTTCGATTTCTTCTTGTTCTTTGTGGAAGAGGTCCCGGCCCATTGTTCATCTGCGATCAGGTCCGGATGAACCCACAAGATTTCGCCATTTGGGGCTGTGTGTGGCACAAGCCCTTTCTGGCGCTGCTGGTGTGGATCATCGTTCACTGTCTTCACCGCCGCTTTGATCACCGACTCGTGTTGGAACCAACTCGAGGGAACAGATCCGAAGCTAATAGACACGGTATTTGCACCCACCTTCTTTTCCTTGGGCTGTTTCATGGTGATGACCCCAACATCGATCAGGGCCTGAATCTTGTCCTTGAGAGCGTAGCACACCTTGGTAGGATGGTGCACTGCTCGGTGGAATGCGCAGTATTTCGGATCGTTGACCCTCTTGGCATCTTCCTGATCCTGAATCGGCGGTAGCTTGATCTTGTTGTTCTCCACCAAGTACTTGAAGATACCGGGGATTTCATCCTCCTTGAATGAGTAGACTTTTGGGAACCTTGGCTCCCCAACCTTTTGCTTCTGGGGCTGTTGCTGCCACCTGGGTTGTTGAGG
Organism: Asparagus kiusianus; assembly: GCA_022839385.1. Taxonomy (NCBI): domain Eukaryota; kingdom Viridiplantae; phylum Streptophyta; class Magnoliopsida; order Asparagales; family Asparagaceae; genus Asparagus; species Asparagus kiusianus. Next base: position 7,015 of record BQKN01065295.1, read on the forward strand.
CGCCCTCTGTTGCTGCTGTTGCGGCTGCTGGGGCTGTTGAGGCTGTTGCGGCTGTGCTTGCACCTCAAAGACCTGATTTGCGACCACCGCATTTGCATGCGCCTTCCCTTTACCCTTGGGGGTAAAATTTGGTTGCGGGGCATTGTTGGGTATTTGCCCCCTCTCTGCCTTCTTCCTCTTGAGGAATCGTTCAGCTCGCTCTCCACGCATCTTCAAATCCTTCCAGGTTTTAGATGGCGCCATTCCCATGGCTTCAAGGATGTCGAGCGTCAAATTGTTGTGGCAAGTCTCGAGGATGAAATCCTCGCTGACCGGATCCCTACAATTCATAGCTTTGTTCCGGAATCTTTTCACGAAGTTTTCAACCGTCTCGCCGTTCTTTTGTTTTTCATCGAACAGCGTGCCGATTGAAACCTCGGTGTCATCATCAAAGAAGTTTGTTAGGAACATGTCCTCCATGTCATCCCAGCCGTTAATGCTTCCGGGCTTGAGACGGCGATACCAATCGAAGGCAGCTCCGCGAAGAGTGCCGACGAATGACCGCACCATGAGGGGCTCATTTCTGGAAATAATTCCTAAATGAGACTTAAAATAGATTAAGTGTTGGGTAGGGGAACCCTTCCCATCAAACGGCGTAAAGTTAATTAGATTAAACTTTGCCGGATATGGGATCGATTCCCACTCCCTTGGATATGGGCAGGGTATACCGGATCTTTTTACCTCTTGAGCACTCATCAAGGCGTTGATTTTGCTCTCTAGGTCCTTCATCTTCTTGTCATCGCTCGTCTCGGCCTTTGAGTGGCTTCTGGGAGAGGCGACGTGATCCTCTTTGGCATTTTCTTCTGCGGGACCACCCCCATTGTCAGTGTTGACAGGAGGGATGTTGAGATTATCCGCCTCCCGTTCATTTTCTTCTGGATTGCGTCGATTTGGCTCTCCTTGGTGGACTGTCAATGCCGCAATCTGTTGGTCGTGCATCTCCCTCATCCGCTGCAGGGTCATCTCCATTTCGAACTTGAAGCTCTCCTTTTGCTTGGCCAGGGCTTCTTCAAGTATCTTGGACATTTGTTCAGCACTGATCATGAGCGATTCGTACGGTTGGCCCGCACTCGAGGCCGTGTCATCAGATGCCACCGCCGAGCAAGAGTCCGATTCAGCCTCTGATTCCTCTTCTTCTAGGGAGAGTCCAATTGGCACTCTTTGGTAGTTCTTTTGGCCGCTGGTTCCGGGCCGCAACCGTGTCATGCACCGGGATATCTCGGCCAGCTGTTCTATGCTGAAGGGTTGTGCTGAATTTCCCCTACCAGTCATGTTGACCGACACTCTTGAGTACTCGACCTCCCGGCGGGGCAGTTTCTTCTTCTGGAAATGCCTCGGTTTGGAGAGTCTTTCGAACACTGAGATTCTTCTTGGAGGACTGTCACAACAGCATTCTGACAGCACCGCCTTAATGATACTGGCACACGGGCAGCGTGGCTCCCTATCCTGCATACATCTTTTTCGGGGCTTTTCCATACCCCCAGCTCTGTAGTACAACTCGTCAGCTTTGTAGCTGGAGCAACCTACAGAGTGTTGGTATGTGTTCCCCGTCATAACACTCTCATCTTCAGATGAGGGCGCCTCCCTTCGGGAATGCAACACTTGGTCAAATTTTTCAAGAGTGGCCCGTTCAATTTTACGCTTTTGTGAGCGTAGAAAATGAACGGGCTCTTGTATTTCGACTCGCAAACCAATGCGGTCGGTGATAGGGGATTTCCCTTTGTCAATTTTCTTGGGGGGATTAACTCCACCCCCAGTCTGATCTTTAACTTGGGGACCTTTCAATGGTCCCAATCGTTCTTTGACAGGTACTCTTCCTTGGTTCTCTGGTAGAGGACCAAGGCGACCCATCAAAGGAACTTGGGACCTTGAATGATCCCTGTTTTTACCTTGCTCCGTTGAAGGTGCCGGAGGAACATGCTTTGATTTGGACGAATTTCGGGTGATGACTCCACCCATCTTGGTTGAAGGTGCTGCTGTTGGAAGAACTCGGGCAGCAACTCCACCCTTTTGCGTTTGAGGCGTTGGTTTCGCCTTTGGCAACCATACCCATTTGCTTGTAGATGGCTTTTTGGCCACCTCTTCTTTCTGTATTCCCTCCGCCTTTTGCAGCAGGGCTCGGGCATGCGCAAGCAATGCCTTACGCTTCCTGATGCGCTCCTCAAGAGTAGAGCGGTTCCTCTTCACACGAACCCATTCGTTCGTTTCTGTTTTGGAGGGGAGGTTGATTGCTTGCCGTTGCTCTTGGCGGTACCTGGACTTTAGATCCTCGTTGTAGTGGATCCCGTCCTTTGACTCCCTAGCCTTAGCGAGTTGCTGAGCGAGGCGTTGACGACGCCTTTGGAGTGCCCTCTTTGACGGGGCTGGAGTTGCGTTATCCATCGCCTTTGCGGTTGATGGGAGAGCTGGAGTCGCTACTTTGACCACGTTGAACGGCTCGGAGTTGTTGCGTGGTGCGAAGGCAGCGGCGGCAACGGGCTCTTGGGTCTTGGAGCTGGACGTCCCACGAACACTCTTGGAAGAGGATGTCTTCTTGCGCCGGTTCGGGGAGGCGGATCTGGAGGAGGAGGATGAGAGGTACTCTTCATACTTCTTCTGATCGAATTCGTATTCGATCTCTTCATTCACCCGGATCTTGAAGGCCGGTTGCGTCACGACGATCTCGGCGGCGAGATCGTTGGCTCCCACTGTGGTCGCCAGCTTGTTTTCGTCGAAAGTTGCTGTTTTCATTGATTGAAATCTGTTACAAACAAATTGAAAACAAAGAATTACAACCCTCTCGAAAATAAACGCAAGTCCCGTTTATCGGTGCTTGCTTGCGTGGGTCTTTGGCCTGTGACGGGGATGTAGATATCCGTGGACCGCCGATCGATCAAGATCCGTTCCGGGAGAATCCGGCAGAGTTTCGTTTATCCGCGTGGGATATGGAAACTCTGAACTTCGTCGATCTGCGTGAGATCTCTGAAGTGAAGCTTATGTCTCGGTAAAACGAGGCACTAACTCTTCTTAGTGTCACCGCTAAGGGGGGCAACACTAAGGAAAAGAAGGAGATGGTGAATGAAGACGGTCGACTCCTCGCTCCGGCAGGGCTTCGCCGCTGTGCTCCTGAATTTCAGATCTCAAGGCTATGCTCAAGACCTGAAATTTCCTCTCCAAGCTCTCTAAAATCCAGCCCTTGTAAATGGAGGAATAGGGGGTCTATTTATAGGCCACAACCAAGGAGGGGGGGCTGCCTTGAGGACACCCCTAGGGGGGTGTCTTGGCCCTTGGCCGAGACACCCTTTGGGGGTGTCTCGGCCAAGGACCGAGACACCCCTTGGGGTGTCTCGGCCAATGGCCGAGACACCCTTTGGGGGTGTCTCGGCTAATGGCCGAGACACCCCTTTGGGGATGTCTCGGTTTGGCCCGAGGTTGTCCGTAATGCCCCTTTGGTTGTTTCCTCTGTATATTTTTCCCCCGAGCTCGGATTTGAATGATTCCGGGTGCGTTGGAAAGCCGGCGAGGAGTTCTACAAGATCCGATGATTGGATCAACTGTAGGATGATCGGGACACGGCAGGCGTTGGTCCGATTGTGGTGATCACGGGGTTTCCGGTCAGTCCGTATCCCCGTTGCTCTGTAGGCTCACATAGTTCGTCGGTTTACTTCAGGCGTTTACCGACGTCATTTGAACTCTTGTGAACCGGGTAGTGACGTTCAATCGTCGCTCGTTAACATTGAGCTGTGTGCAGGGACCTATTGGCGATTTTTGATGCCTACAGTGGTGTCTCGGCCTGGCCGAGACACCTAGGTGTCCTTGGTGCTCTTGCACCCCCTTACCCCCTCTCATTTGCCTATAAATAGGCCCCTAAGGCCTCCTTTGTGAGGGGCTCCCAATCCAAGGCTGAATTATCTTAGCCAAGGATTGCTCTTGTGTGAAGCGGCGAAGCCCTGCCGGAGTGAGGAGTCGGGGTTTTCAAGAGAGCGGTGAAGCCCTGCCGGATCGAGGAGCAAGAGATCTTCATCAACTTCTTCTTCATTCAGCCCCCTTCTTTTCCTTGGTGTTGCCCTTCGCAGGCGACACTAAGAAGAGTTAGTGCCTCGTTTAACCGAGACATAAGCTTTATACTTCTGAGATCTCACGCGGATCGACGAAGTTCTGTTTCTGAATCCCACGCGGATAGACGAAACTCTGCCGGATTTTCCCGGAACGGATCTGAAGAGTCGGCGGTCCACGGATATCAACATCCCCGTCACAGGCCAACAACCCACGCAAGCGAGACCGCACCAAACCGGGATCTCGTGTTTATTTTCGTTTAAGTTGTACCCCTTTGTTTTCATTTTATACTGTTGTAACGCTCAAAGTTGTAACAGATATCAAAGTAATGAAAACAACAACTTTTCGCGAAAACAGGGACGGGTGACGAAGGGTTGATGAAGAACTCTCACTCCTCGCTCCGGCAGGGCTTCGCTGCTTTAAAATTCAGATATTGCTTTAAGCTCCAAAGCTCTAGCCTTGCTCTCCCAAAAATCCAGCCCCTCAAAATGAATGCCCAAGGGTCCTATTTATAGGCAAGAGGAGATCCTAGGGGCTGCCCAAAAAGGCGTTTCGGCATGTAAAAACTTGGAGACACCCCTAAAAAGGTGTTTCGCCGTGTAACAACATGGAGACACCCCCAAAAAGGTGTTTCGGCATGTAACCGCTTGGAGACACCCCCAAAAAGGTGTTTCGGCGTGTAACCGCCTTGAGACACCCCCAAAAAGGTGTTTCGGCGTGTAACCGCCTTGAGACACCCCTGGGGGGGGCTCGGCCGGGCCGAGACACCCCTGGGGTGTCTTGGCTTTGCCAAGACACCCCTCGGGTGTTTCGACCTCACCGGGACACCGCCAGGTGCCTCGGTTCAGTCCGAGACCGTCCGCCGTTGTTCTGCCATTGTTCTGCCGTTGATTCGTCGTTCCAACTCGGATTTAATTGATTTCGGATGCGTTGGAATTCTGACGAAAAGTTCTGTAGATCCTGATGGTTGGATTATCAGTGGGGCGAACAGGACACGACGGGCGTTGGTCCGTTTGCAGCGGTCACGGGGTTTCCGGTCAGTCTATATCCCCGTTGTTCTGAGATTCTGTCGGCTCACGTAGTCCATCGGTTCGCTTCAGGCGCTCACCGACGTCAATAGAACTCTTGTGAACTGGGTAGTGACGTTCATCGTCGCTCGTTAACACTGAGCTGTTTGCGGGGACCTATCGGCAATTTTTGATGCCTACAGATACCCCCTCCAAAGTGTTTCGGACTCGTTTCTTTTATAGAAGAGACCGGAATACTTTGGACATGATTGGTCCAGCCTTCAGTCGGCATAAGGGACCCGTGGTTCGCTTCAACTCTCGGCTCCTTCGATTTTCGGTTTATCCGGTGCTTTGTCGAATAACCGAAGTTGTTCCGGCGCTGCGTTTATCGCCTGGCCGTCGTCGGAGTCTCGAGTCTAAAGCTGGTGAGTTGAGTTTGGCTCGTGTCATTCGGTTGACTTTTGAACTTACTATCCCTGTCACACCGTGCTGACTTGGGGTCTCGGATCGCTGTGTGTTGACTTTTCGACGCAACGCGTTGATCAGCGTTGACCTAGGGTTACGCGTTGACTGGCGCCACCCTTAGGGTTTCGAGCATCGAAGGTTGACTTTTTGTCACAACGCGTTGAATGGCGTTGACCTAGGGTTACGCGTTGACCGGCGTTTACCCGAGGGTTTGGAATCGCCACACGTTGACTTTTGTCGCAACGCGTTGACTGGCGTTGACCCAGGGTTACGCGTTGACTTTTCGTCGCCACGCGTTGACCTTTGTCGCAACGTACTGAATGGCGTTGACCTGGGGTTACGCGTTGACCGGTGTTTACCCAAGAAAGATGAAAGAAAGAAAGCCTCTGTGGCCGACCACATCGGATTGCGGGTCGAAGTACAAGAGCCCGTTAAGTTTTCACGCTCACAAAAGCGTAAACTTGAACGCGCGACTCTTGAAAACGCTAACAAAGCGTCGCATCCCCAGAGGGAAACACACTCGTCTGATGATGATGTTGTTATACCTGGGAGATCACACCAACACTCTGTAGGTTGCTCCAGTTATCAAACTAATGAGTTGTACTATAGAGCTGGGGGTGCAAATAAGTTTCGAAAGAGATACGCTCAAAACACGGAGTCTCATTGCCCGTGTGCCAACATTATCAAGGCGGTGCTGTCAGAATGCCGCTGTCCTCAAACCCCAAAGAGAGTCTCGGTGTTTGATAGGATTTCCAAGCCAAGACGTTTCCAAGAGGACGAATACCTAAGAGTATCGGCTAACATGGCTGGCAGGGGGAAATCAACACAATACTTCAGCATAGATCATCTTGCCGAAGTATCCCGATGTATGACACGGTTGCGGTCAGGGACCAGTGGCCGGAAGAACTACCGAAGGATACAAAAGGGACTCTCTTTAGAAGAGGAAGAGTTAGATGCTGATTCAGATTCTTGCTCCCCTGTAGCATCCGACGACACGGCTTCTAGTGCGGGACAACCTTATGAATCGCTTATGATTAGTGCCGAACAGGTAACTAAGATGCTTGAAGAGGGCCTGGCTAAGAAGAAAGAGGCATTCAAAATCGAAATGGAAACGGCCATGCAGCGGATGAGGGAAGAGCACGACCAACAAATTCGGGCTCTGTCTAATCAGTTCGGTGAATCCAGCCGTCGTAACCGTGCTGACAAAGCGGGTAGCGATTCAGATGTGGATGAACCTCTCAATGCTGAGAACCCTCCAGCTAACCAAAACGCTGGGGGTGGTCCTACCAATAATGACAATACAGGGGGTGGCCCCATTATCCCCCTTTCAATTTGTCCAAGCCCCGATACGAGCGAGGATGAGAAAATGAAAGATCTCGAAAGCAAAATCAACGCTCTGATGTCTGCTCAAGAAGTGAAAAGGACCGGCATTCCGTGTCCTTATCCAAGAGAGTGGGATTCAATAGCATACCCGGCGAAGTTCAACTTGATTAACTTCACATCGTTTGACGGGAAGGGTTCGTCCACACAACATCTGATCTACTTTAAATCCCACTTAGGCATGATCTCCGGTAATGAAGCCTTGATGGTTCGGTCATTCGTTGGCACTCTTCGGGGAGCCGCCTTCGATTGGTATCGTCGCCTCAAGCCCGGAAGTATTAACAACTGGGACGATATGGAGAGCTCATTCCTCGACAGTTTCTTTGATGACGACGACGAGGTATCCATCAGGATACTTTTCGATGAGAAACAAGAAGATGGCGAGACAGTTGACGACTTCGTCAAACGCTTCAGGAATAAGGCAATGAGCTGCCGAGATCCGATCACGGAGGACTTCATCCTCCAGACATGTCATAACAACCTATCTATTGAGATATTGGAAGTTATGGGGGTCGCACCGTCCAACACTTGGAAAGACCTGAAGGTCCGAGGGGAGCAAGCTGAGCGATTCCTTCGAAGGAAGAAGACCGAGAGGGGTCAATCGACGACTAATCCTCCGAATTCTAACTTCGCCTTCCGTGGTAAGGGTAAAACCCCTGTAGCGGCTGTTGATGCCAATCAAACATTGCAACAGCAGCCCCGAAGACAGCAAAAGACTTCGGATCAGAGGCCTCAAAAAGAGTATTCCTTCAAGGACGAAGATGTTCCAGCCATCTTCAAATCCCTCCTTGACAATAACAAGATCAAGCTCCCACCGATTGTGAATCAGGAGGAAGCTGACGATACTTCGGATCCCAAGTACTGCGCATACCACAGGAAGATCCTTCACCCAACCAAGGCGTGCTTTACACTCAAGAATAGCATCCAAACCTTGGTTGAAGCCGGCGTCATAACGCTAGAGTGTTTGTGTCAGAAATTGATTTCTTAGTGGAATCCATTACAATCGTTTATCGACTTTTATATATTAAAAAATGAGTACTTTTATAAAACTTCTTTACACAAAAGAAATAGATTAACAATTCCCTAGAAATACACGCAGAGGACGTTTATCACCCGGTGCTTGCGTGGGGCCTTTGCTTGTGCCGGGATTTATCCGTGGACCACTACGGATCAGATCCGGTTGATTTTGTTGTCTCGCAAAGAAAACAAGAAATTGAAGTCAATGACTCAACAAGGTGAGGCAAACACTCTTCTTAAGATCAAATCAAAGTTTGATCTCAAGGGAAGCAGATAACGGGTGCTGAAGGGTTGCAGATCTGCCGAACTCCTCCTCTTTATGCTGAAGAACTCACAGATCTCTCTTCCTCCTCTCTAAAATTCATGCTCCTCTTCTATTCAAAACGACATGGCTTCACCGACAGCCTCAAATTCCCCGATCTCTCGTGTATAGGGGCCCTAAGACCGTGTTCATAGGCTTCAGAAGCTCTATTTTCGGATAAGAACGGATGATTTGATCTCATCTTCAATTATAACCACTTTACCTCGTTCAAAGATAAGCTCAAATTAGTTGGGGAGGTTCTGGGCGAGAGACACCGCTAGTGTCTCGTCCATTGGGTGAGACACCGCTGGTGTCTCACCTATTTGGGCGAGTCGCCGTTGGCGTATTTCCGTTGTTTTACCTCTAACTCTCCCGTCTGATCTCGAAATGAAGTGATCCAAAGTGCGTTGGAAAGTTGAGGAATAGATCTACAACCTTCCATGGGCGAAATACATATGGATTGAGTGAGACACAAGAGGCAGTTTGCTCTTTGTGGGTGAAACATAACTCCCGGTCGAGTCGTTTCTTCATTATTTTACCATCCCGTTGACTCGTATGCTTTGTCAACTCACTTTATATGCTTGTTAGCTTTGCTAAAGCACCAGATAATCCTCCTTGACTTGAATAATGATGTTCATCATCTTTTCTCCGTCTCGAGCTGTGTACGGGAACCTATAGGCAATTTTTGACGGCTATAGTTCCCCTTTTTGAACAATGTGTTTGCTTTTTATTTTGTTTCGAAACTATGTGTTTGCTTTGTCTTTTATTTGGTTTGAAATTATACACTTTCATTTGGCATGTACTTGAGATCCTTGTAAACACTTTATGAGGATATCTTAAGTATGGTTTGTGTTTAATATTGTTGTGTTTTGTGATCCACATGATGACATATATCTGTGTAAAATTACCTAAATATTTTATTTGATGTATGCTCTTTGGAACTTTGATAGGGGGAGCTTTTTCCTTATACTATTTTATATTCACTTGTGCTTATATGTAGGGGGAGCTTATTGCTCTCTTTCTTCCTTTTTATTTTCCCCATTTTGATGTTGACGGGGGGGGGGATAAGTGTATTGTGATTATTTTATTGAGTGGTGTATTTTATATTTTATATATTTATTGTGAAAATTGTTTATCATTATAAAAAAGGAGAGATTGTTAGGACTCATATTTATGAGCCTACTTTCTAATCTGGTTTTGATGATAAACAAACAATTTCTAATCTTATTTTCTAGCTTTTGTGTTTCTCCTCCAACATGCTTCCAGATTGGAGGTTGGAAGGATTTGCACTTTAAAGACGATATCTTGAAGGTTGGTGGATATTGGAATGAAGCCGTCACAATTCAAGTCAAATACAAGATCGTGCTTCATCCTTACTATGACGAGGAGGATCACCCAAGATCAAGCGTCATGCAGATCATTTGCCTTGGGTATAGTAGTTTAGGTGTTTATAATTTACGTGTTATGCTTAGAGCTGAAATCATATACACACCCTTTTGTTTTACATTTGTTGCTTATACATCATTTTGTGAATTAACATGGTTTTCATATTATAGACTAAATAATACTATTTTATATCATTTCTAAAGTCTATTAATCCACTAAAAAGAATCTCAAAAACTTGTTTGAAAGAATTTTATCAAAATCAAGTTTTAACGAGATCGTATTTTTGAATGTTTTGCAAAATAATGAGTTTTCACAAATAGGAAGTGATATTTTAGAAATTCCTTTTCTAACATGTTTATTTTCATATATATAAATATTTCCCCAAGTTTTTCTATTTTTAGAGTTGTTTTGCTATTTCAAAATGAATTTAGAAAATCACTTTGCAAGACAATTCAAGTATATGTTTGTGTCAGCTTCGGTCGACTGAAAAAATCCACCAGTCGACCGATTAGGACAATTTTTTAGCCTTCTGTATTTATAGTCTATCAGTCAACCGATCCTAAAGATCAGTCGACCGATCAACGGTAATTTTGTGTAACGGCTAGTTTTGGGTTGTTTTGTTTGAGAGGCTATATAAATAGCCCTCAAAACTCATTTGTTTCTCTAAGGAAGTTTACAAAAACGTTTTGCCAGTTTGTTTAAAGTTTTTTTTTGAGAAAAATTAAGTTTGTTTATGTGAAGAGAGTTTCACAAAGAGAAGGATCTTCAATTTCGTTTTTGAGGCGTTCATCCTCAAATCATCTATCTCTCTTTGTTTGGAGAAGTTTTTCTGAACTCAACTTCTAGCTAATTCATATTTTGATTCTCATATATTTATGCTAGATTGATTTGAGTTTAATTTCGTTTTACTCATTGATTACACACACAACCACTTGAGCTTAATTATTTCACATATAGTATATTTAGGTTGTGGGGTTGATTCATTGAGTGAGCTTTCAATTTCGTTCTCATTTGTATTAGAGAACAATATCTTTATTTGTACTTATTGTTGAACACGTTGTAATACACGAGAATGCTTAGAGGAGTGGTTGGAGACAGACTGGGGTTAATTCCAAGAGGAGTGGATTGGTAGTAAATCCTAGGGAGAGGTGGTAAATCCAAACACTTGAGAAAGGTAACACGGGTAGTCCAATAGTTAGAGGAGTGTGTTTTTTGTGGGATTGACAACATGTAGATTGTATAAGTTTTAGGTGAACTTTGAAAACAGATTGTGTAGATTTTTGAGATAGTGGAGATCTCCTCGAGGTAAGGAGCGGAGATGTAGGTCATGGGTTTCCTGATTAATTTCTTGTGTTTGCGTTTGGCTTTGGCGTATTTTTCATCTTGCTTATATCGCCTATTGTCATATTGCTTCATTGTATATCCTTTCTTATATTGTGTATATATCATCTTTGCAAGGAGAGTTGTGGCTTACATTTCACGGCAGTTAAGGGACACATGAACAAAACTATCCCACACATGACTTGGAGCTAGCAGCAATGATCTTCGCACTGAAGACATGGATACACTATCTTTATGGAGTGCAGTTCGAGCTATTCACGGACCACTAGATCCTAAAGTACCTCTTGTTGCAACTTGGATTTTCCTAATTTCCTAGATAGATATCTAGAATGAGATCGTGATGGCATCATTGGTTAATAATGTAGATCTTTCATTGTTGCTCCCGGAGGAAGAGCACCAACTGGCTAGGGATCGATTTCAGATTGCATTGTTGCCGAGCCTTCCCTGGGATTCCTCTTGCTTTAGGGTCCTGTCGATTGCGTATACTCAGTGTTCCTTCATTGGAGCTAAGTTTTTGCTAGGTTTTACTTAACCACAGCTGAGCTTCACGTACTAGACGAGGAGCCCTTGTCATATTAACCCCTATACATCCTGCTACAAAGCTTACTTATTGCCGTCAGTCATATACCCATTGTCCTTATAGTAATTGCAATATTTGCTCTCATCTTACTTATTGCCGTCTCTTGTTAGTTTGGAGGCGCCTTGGTCAAGTACCCTTCCTGCCTGGTCTATGTGTTCACCTGTGATAATCACCCATTCAAGGAAGTGAAGGTTGTGAATCTCCTAGGCTGGCCTCTCTATCACTTCTTGTCTCCCTGTTTACAATCAGATTTAGTCGAGCGACCCTCCTTCTTGGCTTCTTGGTCAAGATTGACCTTTGACTGGGATTCTTTGACATCAATATAGCCTTGTGTTTGATGAATACATTTATTAAAATTCCTTAGAGACTATTTGAATGGTCCTGATGAAGTTCTTTATGAGTTAGCTCATACATCATCTCCTTTATGGCAACATCATATGGATCGTGATCGTCGATGATTTCTCTTAGTATCACTTGAAGTACTCCTTGTAGGCATCGAAAATTGCCGATAGGTCCCCACTCACAGCTCGGTGTTAACGATCGACGATCGAACGACGCTACCCAGTTCACAAGAGCTCAAATGACGCCGGTGAGCGACTGAAGCAAACCGACGGATTACGTGAGCCGACAGAATGTCAGAATCACGAGGATACGGGTGACCGAAAACCCCGCGATCACCGCAATTGGACCAACGCCCGCTGTGCCCCGATCACCCCACGGATAATCCAACCATCGGGGCCTACAGAGCTCGCCGTCACGATTCCAACGCATCTGAAATCACTCAAATCCGAGTTCGGACGAAAAGTCAACAGCGAGTCAACGGCGGGACAACGGCAGGACAACGGCAGGACCTCGGACTGCGTTGGGACACCCAAATGGGCCTCGGCAGGCCCGGGACACCCGAGAGGCATCTTGGCAAAGCCAAGACACCCCCTAGGGGGTGTCTCACATCAGCCCCCCCCCTCTCCTTTTGGCTATAAATAGCCCCCTTGGCCTCCTTTGTGAGGGGCTCTGGATTTTGCACTCAATTCAAGGCTGAATTATCTTAGCCAAGGATTGTTCTGCAAGAGAGCGGCGAAGCCCTGCCGGAGTGAGGAGTCAGAGTCTGCAGGAGAGCGGCGAAGCCCTGCCGGATCGAGGAGCGAAAGGTCTTCATCCTTTTCTTCATTCACCCCCCTTCTGTTCCTTGGTGTTGCCCTTCGCAGGCGACACTGAGAAGAGCTATTATCTCGTTTTAGCCGAGATATACGCTTTACGCTTCTAGATCTCACGCGGATCGACGAAGTTCTGCTTCTATATCCCACGCGGATAGACGAAGCTCTGCCGGATTTTCCCGGAAGGATCTTGAAGAGTCGGCGGTCCACGGATATCGACGTCCCCATCACAGGCCAACAACCCACGCAAGCGAGACCGTACCAAACCGGGCTCTCGTGTTTATTTTCGTTTAAGTTGTAACCCCTTTGTTTTCATTTTATACTGTTGTAACGATCGAAATTGTAACAGATCTCGAAAAAGAGAACATCAATGAAAACAGCAACTTTTACCGGAAACAAGCTGGCGACCACAGTGGGAGCCACCGATCACGCTGCCGAGATCGGAGTGACGCAACCGGCCTTCAAGATCCGGGTGAATGAAGAGGTCGAGTACGAGTTCGACCAGCAGAAGTATGATGAGTACCTCTCCTCCTCCTCCTCCAGATCTGCCTTTCCGCACCGGCGCAGGAAGAACCCATCTCCAAAAAGGGCTTGCGGGATCTCCAACTCCTCAATTCAAGACCCCGCCGTCGCTGCTGCTACACTTGCACCACACAACGGACTTGCGTCGATCAGTGTGGTCAAGAACGTAGATCCAACAGCACCAAAGGTAATGGGTGATGCTGCTCCAACTCCATCAAAAAGGGCGATCCAAAGACGCCGCCAACGCCTCGCTCAACAGCTCGCCAGGGCTAAGGAGTCGAAAGATGGAGTGCGCTATGCAGAGGATCTGAAGTCGAGGCAGCAGCAAGAGCAACGGCAAGCAATCAACCTCCCCTCCAAAACAGAAGCAAGTGAGTGGATCCGCGTCAAGAGGAACTGCTCCACGCTCGAGGAGCGAATCAAGAAGCGCCGCGCTCTACTCGCACATGCCCGGCTCCTCCTGAAGAAGACAGAGGAGATGCAGCGAGAAACGGTGGTCAAAACACCGTCTACAAGCAAATCGGTGTGGGTTCCTAAATCGACACCAACACTTCCAGCAAAGAAGGGCAAGATTATCGCCCAGAGTTCAACCAAATCAGAGCCTACTCCTCCTGTACCGGCACCCTCAACAGGGCCAGGTAAAAAAGGGGATCATTCAAGATCCCAGGTTCCTTTGACGAGTCGCCTCGGTCCCTTACCGGAGAACCGAGGAAGAATACCCGTAAAAGAACGGCTGGGACCATTGAAAGGTCCCCAAGTTAAAAACCAGACCGGGGGTCGAATCAATCCCCCCAAGAAAGATGAAAAAGGGAAAGCCCCTATCACCGACCGCACCGGGTTGCGAGTCGAACTAAAGAGCCCGTTCGATTTCTACGCTCCCAAAAGCGTAAAATTGAACGGGCCACTCTTGAAAAAACTAACCAAGTGTTGCACTCCAAAAGGGAAACACACTCATCTGATGATGAGAGTGTTTTAACGGGGAATACACACCAACACTCTATAGGTTGCTCCAGTTGTAAAGCTGATGAGTTGTACTATAGGGCTGGGGGTGTGGAAAAGCCCCAGAAGAAATATGTGCAGGACAGGGAGTCTCACTGCCCGTGCGCCAATATCATCAAAGCGGTGCTGTCGGGATGCTGCTGTGCCTAAACCCCAAAGAGAGTTTCGGTGTTCGAGAGAATTTCCACACCGAGGCGTTCCCACAAGAAGAAGTTCGTCCGCCAAGAAGACGAATATCTAAGGGTGACGGCTAATATGACCGGTAGAACAAGATCAACGCAACCCTTCAACCGGGACCAACTTGCCGAGATATCCCGGTGCATGACGCGGTTGCGGTCGGGAGCCATTGGCCGGAAGGACTACCGAAGGGTACCGAAGGGGCTTTCTCTAGAAGAAGAGGCGTCGGATACTGATTCAGACTCTTGCTCGGTAGTAGCGTCTGATGACATGGGGCAACCTTATGAATCGCTCGTGATTAGGGCCAAACAGGTAAATAAGCTGCTTGAGGAGGCCCTGGCTAAGCGAAAAGAGGGTCCCAGGTTTGAAACGGAAATGGCCGTGCAACAAGTGAGGGAGATGCACGACCAACAAGTCGCAACGCTGGCCACCCACACGTCGGATGTCCTCAAGACTGTCTTCTATGAAAAGGGGCAAATCACAGGGTCTCCCTCGTCCAGAACTGATGGCATCGACCGTCTGTTGGACAACCCGCTCTACCTTTTGGAGGATACCCCGTGCTGATTCAGAGACCGAAAAGACGGATTCTTGGTCAGACACAATTGCAGCAGCAGGATCCTTTTCCCCTTCATCATCGGATATTAGGATGATTTCGCGGCTACGACCGGTGTTCGCATGAGCAGGGAAGCTACCACCAGGAAAATCGACTGCAATGGAGCAA
This sequence comes from Asparagus kiusianus, assembly GCA_022839385.1. Taxonomy (NCBI): domain Eukaryota; kingdom Viridiplantae; phylum Streptophyta; class Magnoliopsida; order Asparagales; family Asparagaceae; genus Asparagus; species Asparagus kiusianus. The sequence goes on from BQKN01065295.1 coordinate 22,139, forward strand.
AAGGGTCAAAACACTTATCTCATAAAAGCAAAATGAGGTTGTTCATGGGATAATTGGTGAAGACGATTTCGAGTGCCCTACACCGGGAGGACGGTATACGCCGTCACTGTTTCCTTCAAAAGTTGCTGTTTTCATTGCTTTGGTATCTGTTACAACTTCAATCGTTACAACAGAGTTTAAATGAAAACAAGAGATATTACAACTTTATCGAAAATAAACACGAGATCCCGGTTTGGTTCGGTCTCGCTTGCGTGGGTTGTTGGCCTGTGACGGGGACGTCGATATCCGTGGACCGCCGACTCTTCAAGATCCTTTCCGGTATAATCCGGCAAAGTTTCGTCTATCCGCGAAGGGATATAGAAACAGAACTTCGTCGATCCGCGTGAGATCTAGAAGTTATAAGCGTATATCTCGGCTAAAACGAGATAATAGCTCTTCTTAGTGTTCACCGCTAATGGGCAGCACTAAGGAAATGGAAGGAGGTGAATGAAGGAGACTGATGAAGAACTCCTTACTCCTCGTTTCGGC
>BQKN01065296.1:0-19158 GCA_022839385.1 Asparagus kiusianus
CCGGGTCCGGGCTCCGGTTTTGCCCGGCCCGGGCCCGGATTTCCGGGCCGGGCCGGCCCGGATGGACTGGCTTAGATAAGATTGAACGTGGGTCGAGCTTCTGAGTTGCAGTTGTGCGCTATTTTTGGGCTTGGACGAAACTAGCTTGTTATAGTTTCCAAGCCTATTGAAGTTTTAATCGAAGGCCTACGGAAGCCCATGTGCTTGCACATTGTTCACCGCCGGCTAGTATATGATTCATAAGTTTCACCACTATTCTCCAAAAAAGGGTAATTAAAAGAGGATGTACAATTTGTGACCGAGGGTTAATTAAAATTAGCAAACATTGGCATAGGTATATCGTTTTATATTTTATGAAGTGCGGAAAATGAGGGATTATCAAAAATAAAGTGTTTCACCTTATTACCTCTGGTATGAAGAAGAGACAAAAAGGAGTATCAGTAATAAAAAAAAAGATGAATGAACTTACTTGTGGCATATGTACCAGTGGCATGAAGAAGAGAAAAAGAGGAGTATTAGTAAATAAAATAAATGAACTTGCTTGATTGAGTAGTTTCGTAATACATTTTTTGCTCTTATTCTGAGTTCGCAACGTGGAGTTTGTAATCATGTTTTCTGAAGTACATCGCTTTCTGCCTCATATTTTTAAGCCTCGTATTCGTAGCAAATTAAACAGATTCAAGGGTATGTTTAGTAAACTCTTATGTCTGGTCTACTTTTTGGTTTGGTTTTTATAAACTAACTCAGTTAGAGCAAGGTTACTCTTAGGCCATAATTAAGCCATAAAATCAGCTTGGAATTGGAGCACCGCTCCCTTTTGGTTCAACTCTGAATTAGTTTAGAGCATAATAGAGCTAGGTTTGAACCTGGTCCAATTTTTTAGTGATTGTCAAACACACTTTAAGGGCTAAAGTATGTACGTACGTTTCAATATTACATGAAATTACTGGATATAGACATTTATCTGTTTAGCAAATATAATGAAACTAGTATTAATCACGTGCAACGCACGCCCTAGTGTTTTGTTTTGCACATCTAATTAGGATGGTCTTGTATCATTAATTTTGTTGTGCTTTTGACTCTATCAAGTTTGAAACAATCAAGTAGTAATTGTTGATATTATATAATTACACAGATAAACTGATAGAAACTGGGTTGATTAGGGGCCGATATCTTCTCCAAATATCTAGTTTGAAATCGAGCTATTCTTCCCTGCACGTGCAACGACTCGTAAGAGGACGGGGTCTGATTCCCCCGTTGTTCCTCCGATGAAAAGTTAGCAATGTACTTAAGTGGGAAATTTTTGAGAACTATTGTCGTTCTTAAGTTCAGTGGAACGGAGAAAAATGTAGAGAAATTGCTTACCCTCGTGTTGGGAATAGTTTTTCCTTTTATGGTCATGGAGGAAGGGCATTTTGGTCTCTTTGGCCGAGTATGAGCTGGCGGCTGAGTCAGCGTCGACTTTACAGATGTCGGCTATGGAGTAGTCGCGGATGTTTGTGTCGAAAATTATTCTATTTGTTGAACTCATTACAAATCGTTTATCGAATACAATGAATTCAAAGAAACAAGCATTTTTATAAGACCTCTTGTTACAAACAAATAACCTTCTAGAAACACACACAGAAGATATTTATCACCCGCTGCTTGCGTGGGATCTTTGCCTGTGTCGGGGGTGCGTTAGCCCGTGGACGACCGAATCACAGATCCAAGTTGAATAGTGAAGAAGGATTAAGGTCGATGTTTTGTTTTAGAAACAAAGACAGAAGTGGATATCTTAGCAAAGTAAGATAAAACATTCTTCCCAAGATCAAGTCAAAGCTTAGATCTCGAGGAAACGCCGAAGGCTCTTGGAAGTGCTTGAAGACAATGAAGACTCTCTCTTGCTCAAAATCACCAAATTGCTTAAGTCCCTGCTCTCTCTGCCTTCGTCCTCGCCAGTAATGGTCCTAGGAGGGTATTTATAACCCGTAAGAACCATAACTGAAGTCTGAAGTTAAAAAGAAACTGTATCGAAGAACCTCTATTGTCGAGACACTCGCGGTTGTCTCGGAAACAAAGCTCGTTTCTGGCAGTTTTATAACTTCTTCAACCACTTTTAATTGCCATTATTCCAGCAGTAATGTGCATGATTTTCGCTTGTAACAGCTCCCCCACGTTTATGGATGATCCCCAGCAGTTATGAAGCCACGTGGATCGCACAAAACTTGAGAAAACCGCCGCCAAATCCACTCTAGTTTCTGAGATAGTCGCAAGTGTCTCGGAAACTATGATTTTCCTTCATAGCTTCCGAGACAGCCGCAACTGTCTTGAAAACTATGAGTTTTCTCATAGTTTCTTAGACATGTTCTATGTCTCGAAACTTGTGTGATGCGCTTCTTGTGCATTCCTTAGTTGATCTTTGACTTTGGATGATCCTTTATAACTCAGATAATAACATTTATCGTCTTCTCTTCATCTTGATCTATGTATGGTAATCTATAGGTAATTTTTAACACCTATAGCAGAATGAGCAACATCACTTCAGCATTAATGAGGTAGGATATGTATCGTGTGAAGCCACCATGGTCCGATGTGCCATAAATAGTACCGGGGATGGAGAAATAATGGCGCATGTCAAGCATTTAATGTAATATTGACGTGCTGTCAGTGGTGGGCTCAAGGACGTAATCATCTTTTGGCTTGTATCGAGGGGTGCCAAGAGGTACCGCCTTTCAAGTCGGCTCTCATGAGGTGGCGACCTAATAACTAGTCAAGTAAGATTGTGTCGAGTCGTCCTTGACTAGAGGACCGATAAGTACCGCCTTTCAAGTCGACCTAGCAAGATGTTGACTCGACGAGTCGACTAGATCGGGATCCTGTCTATCCTGAGTGTCGAGTTGACTGAATTAGGCATAATGGGGGATATTTGTTTGTTATTGACAAGAGATCATAATTTGGTGACTAAAAACACAACAGTTGACCCCTTTTGCTTGGAGTCAGCCTGGGCCGGGGTCGAATAAAATGAGAACAATCTTGGACAGATGCAGATGTGCATTAAATGGGGGAACTAAAAAGTCTCTTCAGATTTAACGTGACTGACATCATCACACATTCTTTTTGATTGTTGCAACTCCGCTTTGCATCCCGAACTGTAGGTTGTTCGAGGTTAGTTGGTTGTGCCTTGATCCAGGAGATGCCATTTTGGATTCCAAGAGTAAATCTTGGCCATTGGCTAAATTCCGATCTAGCCATTAAGATTCCGGTAGCCACGGATTCTGTTACTTATAAAAGGTTGGGGCTAGGAGAGAGGTGATTATTGCTCTTTGAAATTCCTTTTGAGAACTCGAGATATATTTTCTGACCATCTTCTCAGGCGATTGATCACCCATCATCACTGACATCTGATCCCGTTAATAAACAGGTTTTGCTGGCGGAGTTTCACTCCAAAGTGATGCAAATGCAGATGAGGATGCTCCACGGGAGATTTTACATCCCCCGAGAGTATGAACTGATAGAGATGTTAGCGAGAAAATTTTAATAAGAAATGAGCATAAATGAATTTGTATTAATCTCCCTAAATAACTTAGGAAAAGAATAAATACAATCTCTTAAAGTAATATCTCTCTAACCAACTTAGAAAAAGAAAGTACAATCTTCTCTTGTCGGTTTCCCGATTTACAAAAGAGTGAAGGAATAAACGGAGATCCTTCTCTTTGTTTAAAACTGGGTTCTTCTTGGTGGTGATGGGAGTTTGAATCTTATATCCTGTTGACGATCCGAGTACTTTGCTTCGTGGAACATTGTCTATTTCTCTTGACTTGACGTTGGGAAGAACTTGCGGGCAAATTTAGAACTCTTAATGAGTTTGAGAACTCTGTAAAAGAGTTAATTTCAGAAAGGAAGTCAATCTTTTTTACCGAAATAAGCCTATGGCCGATCTCCAAGTTCTTCAACCAAAAACGGTTCAAAAGCCAAGGCGAAAGTTTCAACAAAAGCCAACAACAAAAGCTTGCAACAGTCTTAGGGCTCTTAAAAATTTTGACCCTTTTCAGCTATAAACACAGCTATTTAGAGGGTCTAAGGGGTGTAACTGACCCTTAAATCACTCCATAATAAGGGTTTAATGCCCACATTACGTGAAAAATAGTTTTGGAACCGTTTAAAACATGTTTGAAGTGGTTAAATGTGAGATTCACGTTTAAAAGCGACCTTCGCATTCAGCATATGAAATGTAGAGGTGAGATCCATATTTGAAACTTGCAACATGCAAATGAGCTCTGCATTTGAAGCTTTGAACGCCAAGGTGAGCCTCGTGTTTTGGAATTAAAACACGAGGATGACACTCACATTTTAGTTTGAAGAGATCATCAATTTGTAATCTCTTTTCCAAGCTCTGCAAAGATCGTTGGCTCTTTGGAACGTGAGAGTCATCCATTTACAACTCTCGTATGTTGTCGTGAAGGTCATCAAATAATAACCTTCATCGGTTGTTATGAAAGTCGTTAGATTATAACTTTCGTCTGTTGATGTAAAGGTTATTAGATTGTTGTGTGAGTCATCAGATTGTAACTCTCATATGTTTATGTGAAAGTCATCAAATTGTAACTTCCATCATCAGTGCTTTATGGGGACCAGCTATCTGTAGTAATTTTTAGACAGCCTACAAAACCCCTTCCAAAGTTTTTGAAAGTTCATGGTTGATTGGAATGAATTTTTGGAATACTTTGGATCTCAATTTTTTTTATCTTGGTATTATTGATTCCTAATCATAAAGGAGTTGTTCACTACATCTGTTCAAAGGCATCATGAACTTGGTTGAAGGAATTTGTCACGCAAGATCCGTATGAGGGTGAGCGTCATATTCCTGTTTCTGAAACACGGGGGTGGACCCTCGTGTTTTGTTGCTTTAAAACGTGAAGGTGAGCCTCACATTTTGTATTGAAACGCAGGGGTAAACCCAGCGTTTTATTGTTTTGAAACACGGGGTGACCCTCATGTTTTGTCTTTGGAACGCGAGGGTGACCCTCGCATTTTGATCGAAGTCGAACCGACTTTGTAAATGCGAAGATCACGCTTTGGGCGGGATCCTTGCCTAAAATCTCATGCTGATTTGACAGCCTAGCTGTCTTATAAATAGACCCTAGGGTCAAATCAAGAGTCAACCGACTATTATTTTCTTTATTTTAACTTCTCTAACAAGAGATCTCGTTTAAATCCTCTGGAAAACTTCTGTTCATTACCGACAAAATTCAATGGAACCCAAGAAGCTCGCTTCTAAGTCCACGGAAGTCGTTGTAGCGACTTCGAGTGCACCGTCGGCCGAGGCCGCCGACGGTGTTATTGTTCAGGCGGTCGTACTGCCACCCAAAACTTTGATAAGTGGTAAGTTTTAGACTATTAAAACTTGTTTCAACAAGTTTTTCAAGAACACGAATTTTGCATTTGAAACGACAAGCGAAGCTTGCGTTTTGAGATTAAAACGTGGGGGTGGACCCTCGCATTTTGATTTTGAGACACGAGGCTGACCTCCACGTTTTGAGATTGAAACGAGGGACTGACCCGTGCATTTTGATTTTGAAACGCAGGGCTGACCCTCGCATTTTGATTTTGAAATGCGGGGTTGACCCACGTGTTTTGACTTGAAATGCGAGGGTAACCCTTCATGCATTTTTTGACTAAGTCTTTTTAGACTTTTTTTAGTTCATCTGCTTTTTAGATACTAATTGTTATCTTTTTGTTTGTAGTACGCTATTCCGGTGAGCCTCTCACTTTCCACCGTTATTTTGGTCATGAATGGGGTGCGGATAGCAACGTGACCTTCAACTTTTGCCAAGAATTCCCAATTTTCTAGTGCCAGAATAAGGACTGAATGAAAATGATCAATCAAGCGGATCCTCTAACTCTTAGGTCTATCGTCACAGATGCTAAATTTGAGATAGTAGACCGCAAAAAGTTAAAGAAGCCAACATTCCTGTTTGGAGACCTCATCGAGAATAATGTTGACATTATGTATGACAGGAACTACAAGATACTGTGGGAGGTTGACGACCGCCGCCTCTTTCTACCAATATGGAGCGGATGTATCCGATGTCGTATTTCTAGAGCACCTCAATCCTAAGACATATGGATTAGGATCTGGTCAAGGAACAAGATGACGTATCCATCGGAGCGCTCACATATCAGGGCATTCGTCTGATAGGCTATAACTGACAGTTGATGGCTCTGAAACCTAGCCTGGTTCAGAGGGAGTATCCAGTTAGCGAGGGGGCTAACCTGGCAAATGTATTCGTCAGGAAGTTTATCGCTACAAAGGGTGAATTTCCTGCTCATGACTTCAGATTCCGCGGGTGGGCACACTCTGTAGATGGGGGATGGTGGGCTCGGATGATAAATTTTATTTTGGATGAATTAAAAGAGCCACTTGCTCATTTTGGTCTCAAGTATCCCGTGTTGGCTACTCACTATTGAATCATGCAGAACCACTATAATTTCTTTGCTATGCTGGAGCGATACAATCCGGAGACTTGCACATTCTTCACACCCATTGGGGAGCTGGACTTCGTTCTACATGAGATGTTCGAGGTCTCGGGTCTGCTGTTCGGGGAGTTGCCGTATGAGGAGTTCATCCTAGGGACCAAAGAACTCATGATTCTGGGATCGGCAAATTCTAAGATCTATAAAACTTTTTTGGGAAGTGATGTGTCACTTCTACATTGTTTCAACTATATATGTTTTTAATATAATGTAGGTCTTCTACATGCAGTGATACAAATTTGCAAGAGGGTAATGGGTCATCAAGTAAAGATGGGGATGATATAAGCCTAAATGTTGGCTTTCTTGATCCGTAGTTGAAGATTAAGTGTTCGAAGATTAAGTGTTGCGCTTCAAACCTTCTTTGTCTTGTAATTTTTTGGGTTGCACATTGTACTTGACTTGTGTTTCTCCTATGAATTTGAATATTTTATGGTTATTGACAGTGAGTTTTTTTTTCTGTTATGCGGTGATACAAATTGGTTTCTTATATATAATGATTTAATAGGGATTAGAAGTTTTAGTTAGCAATGATGCATACAGCCCATGTGTATGCTAGTATTTAAGAACAACTATAGTCAAGAACTTCTTTTGTGATTATTTGGTACACTGACTATTGGTTATAGCCATTCGTTGTAATCTTCTAGTGGTTCAATTGATTGAATATTGGTTTCTTTGCTTCTGATAGGATGCTAGTGTTGCAATTCTTTCCTGAGGCCAAGCAAGAGCAATAAGGGATGATGGCAAATGCTCTGACTTCACTTGTGTAAAAAGATGGTCGATGCTTGTTTATTCACATTATTGTGTAGTTGCGATAGCTTCACAATGTCTACTAACCGATATATTCATCAAAGTGTATATAGCTGATATTCAGCAAATAATTCATCATGTAAACAGCAGAATCTAAATCAACTCATTGAGTAACTGTTGTTTATGCCATCGGGTTAAAAAATGCATCATGTTCTTCTCTCTTGTCCACTAAACATAAAGGAGAAATCATCTATTCTTTTAGCTTCAACTGATCTATGAGGCTCTTTCCATCAAGTTTAGCAGAGACAATCAACTTCATGTAGTTTTCATGGCTCATAGTCTTGATTAATGGTAGAAGGAATAAAAATGCAATTCATTCAGATTATTACACAATAACTGATTCCCCTTTGGTTTGATTATGGTATACACATCCATGAAAACTTTTTGATCACTCATCTGGGTAGAATAAATCATAATACAAATTGACCACAAACAAGCTCAAAATTGAGTGCACATTCAGAGAAAGAAAAAAGAAAATGACAAAGAAAGAGATATATTGTAAGCTCATCCACTCAATGACCCAAATTATGCAAGTTTATCCACCCAATGTAAGCTCAGCCACAAACTACATCACATATTTTTTGCAATGGAGAAACCAACAAATACCACAACGATACATACTAGAAACACTAATATTGTAAACAATGAACTAATACAAAAGCATAGATGGAGAAAATAGTCGTTTCCCCAAGATTTTCCTTGTCCTCATCCAGATTATGCCTCACTGGATATCTTTGTTCTTGAGCATAAACAGATGTCTGGACATACCTCGAGCTGGATGCTGAATCACGAGCGAGTGTGTGCTTCTCTCATTCAATCAAAGCCTCTTCGTATGTTGCATACCCTTTGTAGGAAGCATTTGGGAATTTATCTACCTGAGATTTGCATTCCTCCCAATTATAAAAAATATCATATCATCGACCTCTCTTCACAACATAAAAACTCTTTCTTGCCATGGATAACCTAAAAATATTTGTATGCATGGCTTATCAAAGTTGAAAAGAAGTATCATTTAGGTCTTCATTGGTAACAATGATTTTCATCTTTGGTTCTTAATAATGCTCTTCATAGTAGTCCTATCGATCATAACTTTGATGTATGCAATAGAATTTTGTATCAGAATATCATTTCAGGTGTAGTGGAAAGTCTCTTATATTTTATATCTTTTCCTTTGTTTTTTACCTATCTTATGAATTTGCTACAAACTTATTGGAGCTCAAAACTTGATGTATTACATAGAGTTATGGGCCTAGGTGAAAATTTTCATTGTTAATTACATGTACTCTTCATCCTTAATTATCTATTTGTCAATGCATTGCCATCTAAAGTTATAGGCATGCGGTGAAAGAATTTATTATCACAAAATGTCCATTCCACTAAATCATTACATCATGGGAAATTACATCATGGGATCTACAAATAACTATGGTCATTAGGCAAGAAATGACTATGTGTTATGTTAAAAGTGTAACAAAGATAACCTCAACAAGAAAAATCTCGCCAAAAAGAACTTACTCAAGCATTATCAGACTATCATTACCCACCATTAGCAACAAAAATAGTACAAAGCAATTTGCAAATAAAGAGATCAGACAGTGTTAGAACCTAATATTGCATCCACTTTCAGTGCACCATCGACAGATTAAAGCAAGCACGCTAAAATCTCAGCAACTCAAACAACTACAATATTGAGATCCAAATGGGCTTTCGTGAAGTAATCAAAACAAAGATCGAACCTTGAGAAACCGGGTAGTAGAGGAGGAGGTCGACGGCGAGATCGCGGAGGAGGAGGACTAAAGGCAGAGGAGGAGGTCGATGGCGAGATCGTGGAGGAGGAGGGCTGAAGGCGAAGGATGAGCTCGACGGTGAGATTGCGGAGGAGGAGGGCTGACGGAGGGCAGGCTAGTGGCGTAGCATTGGTGGCGGTGGATAGAGGGTGGGCTAGCGGCGTCGGTGTCATGACGGTGAGTTAGGGCTAAAATCATGGGAAGAGGGAGAGGGATTGAGGAATTTGGGGGAATTTTTGGGGTGAGAGAGAACTTCATTTGAGGCTAGCTGGATTCAAAAGTGCGGTGTGCATTTTTTGCAAAAACAACCATGTAGCCAAGAGTACGTACTCATCAATGCGTATGAGAAACGCATTGTGTGTGTGTGTGTATTTAATATGTGTGTGTGTGTATGCGCGCGCGCACGTGCGTGTGTGTTGATGTCCGAGATCACACAGTCGATTCAAGTTACAGAGTCGTTGAGTTGTCGAGGGGTTGAGTCGTCGAGGGAGGCCGCTTCCTACTTTGACTTTATGTCTGGTTCTTAGAGCTCGGGACGGATGAATGACTTGCACACGTAAAAATCGTAAGAGGACGGGGCTTGTTTCCCTCGTGGCACCTCCAATGATCAAGTCAGTTGATGAACTTAGGTAGGGTAAAGGTGTTGGGTCCTTTTGTTTTGATGATGATTTACAAACAATTTATATCTAATGTTGTTTGTCTAGTGTTTGTGTTTTATATTTATTCTAGGCAAATAATATGTTAGAGGTTGGATGGAATCGAGCTTTCACGATCATATCCAATGGAGGTTGGTAGAATAGTGGAGTGAAGCAATACAATTCAAGTTGAAGATCCAAGTTCAATCTTCATCCGCAAGTTTACCAAGTCGAGCTCATTGAAGACCTTCATCAAGCTTGGGTAATTTAGTTTAGGTTTTATATTATGTGTGTTAGTACTTTAAGCTCAATTATATATACACATACACGTTTCGGTTTTTGTATATATATAGTTATATATATACATATATGTTTTGGTTTAGCTATATAGACATGAAACAATATATATCTTCATATATACTTTTATACGTTTCATATTGTATTTGGAAAAATATTGTGTTCTTAGTTTATATGGTTTATAGACTTAACAGCTATAGTTTATACTTTTATCAAGTCTATAAAATTATTTTACAAAGTTTCAAAACTTGGCTTATGTCAAAACATCAAAATTCAAGTATCTCATGTTTTCATGTTTTGGACATATTTGCAAAATGATGATATTTTACAAATGGGAGGTGATTTTTAAAAACCAGTTTTTATAACATGTGTATTATCATGTTTACAATCATTTTTCAAAGTTTTATATTTTTCTGATTTTATTTGCTACTTTTAAAAGATGTTTGAAAATAATATTTCTGTTTCAAAACAGGCTGATAACCTGTTATCAGTCAACTGATGAGTCGACTGAAAAAATCGTCTGGAATGTTAAAAAGTTTCTGTTTTGTTTTGATCGACTGACCAGTCGACTGATGAGATCATCAGTCGACTAATAAGGTCATCGGTCGACTGATGAGCTGGAAAATACCTCAAACGGTCAGCTCATCAGTCGACCGATGGAAGCCGACAGTCGACTGATGCTGTAACGGTTAGTTTTTTCAATCTTTTACAATTTTGGTTTTTTGGTCTTTTTACCTTGTTTTCTCTTGGCTTTGGGGTTCCTATAAATACCCCCACATATCCTCAGTTCTATTTATAAAAGAGAAAAGTTTTACAAGGGTTTTAAAAGTTTGTTTAGTTTGTTTAAAGGTGTTTAAGCCTTGTTTAAGTGCTTTATTTGTGAAGACAATTTCACAAGAGCAAGTGGAGTTCATCTATTGGTGTTTGAGCATTCACTCTTCTCCATCTCTCTTGTTATCTATAGAGAAGTTTTCTAAACTCAATTTCTAGCTTTGTATTTACATTGTTTGTTTATTATCATCTTTATAAGCTAGATTTTCATAATTGAGTTTAGTTTGATTTTGTTATATTAAATCTCATTGTTACACACACCCATATTGAGCTTTTAGTATTTTTATACATAGTATATTTAGGGTTGTGAGAGTTGTAACAATTGAGTGTGAGCCTACATTGAGTTCTCATCTATTGTAGAGAGCAAACTTGTTGTATTATGAGTCTTAGTTGTGAAAATCACTCTGTAATACACTAGTACACCAAGAGGAGTGTGTGGTGAGAGACGGGGTCGTCCCAAAAGAGTGGGCTAGGTGGTAATGCCTAGAGAGAGGTTATAATTCCTAACACTTGAGGGAGACATGGGCTAGAGACCAACACTTGAGGTGGTAGTTAGTGTGTTTACATTGTGAGTGATTATAAATTTTTCGGTGAGCTAGAAAACCGAATTGTGAGGTGTAATACGTTATTCGGGTGAGCGTTGAAAACCCGGTTGTGTAGTGGATTTTTCCCTAGGAGTAGGGAGCGAAGACGTAGGATTGAAGGTCCGAACTCCGTGATCATTTGATTGTGTTTGAGCTTGCATTGGCGTTCATTTATACTTGTGCTCATTGCTTATATCACCTATTGCATCTTGTCTATTTCATCCATTATATTGTTTGCCCTTGCTTAGTTTACTTATCCTTGCATATATATATTGTTACATATCATATTTGCTAGAATATTTGTTAATTAGTTTTAAATTAGCATAAATCGGATTAGATTAACATAAACCCTATTCACCCCTCCCCCCTCCCCCTCTAGGGTTCTTTCCTAGTGGCATTAGGGTACTTTCAATTGATATCAAAGCTTCGTGCTCTTTGATTTAAAGTTTAATCGCCTTGAGTTAAAGGTCCAAGTTATCTTATTTGTACTAATCTAGTTTTGATTACATTTATCTTGCTTGCATATTTTTTATGGATATGCTTGTTGCACCTTGTTTAGGCTATGATATAAATATTGCTCCTGGAATAGATAATTTCCCCTATGACCAATGGTGTTCTAGATTTAATATATTTATTAGATCTAGACATTTCGATTTGTGGGATATTATAGATTGTGCTTATATTGTACCCACTACGGAGAAATCCAAGTGAAGTAAAAATGATCATAAGATGTTTACAACGAATAAGCTCTTGCTAGAATTTTTACTTAACACTTTTGATTCATCCTTTTCTAATAAGTTTGTTCATTTTGATAGTGCTTACAATTTATGAAAATTTATAGAAGCACATCAAGGGGACTTGAAGGCGATCCGACAAGCTTTGGAGGCTTCCTCTTTAAGTTCCATTGGAGCATCATGCACACAGGCACTAAGTGATAGCCCTAGTGAGGTTTGCGAGTTCGAATCCATTAATGATTTATCTAGTGATGAATTTGCTTGTGCTAGTAAAAATTATTGCATGCCTAAAACAAATTGCATTATATCTTTTTAGATTTAAAAAGCAAGCATATTGCATTAAAATCCGATCATGAGTTATTAGCTTCTAAGTTTGATACTATTTCAAATGAAAATGTGATCCTCAAAGAAAATAATGAGAAATTAAAATCGGATCAGTTTCCTTAATTTCAAATGTTGCTAAGTTAACTCATGAGAGAAACAATGCCATGCTATAAGTAGAGGCTATAAGAAATGAATTCACATCATTTAAAAATGACCATGTTTGCTCTACTTCTATTGTCAATGCCTCTATGCCTAATGATGAGTTGAATATTGTTAAAAATAATATTTCATCTTTAGGTTCAACTCTAACCACATGCATTGATAATCATAAGAAACTTATGGACAAGTGTGCTAAATCATCTACACACTATGCACATTTGTATAGTAAAGTTTACAAATGCTCTATTTGCGGCTGAAAAGGTCATCTAACTAAATTTTGCTATGATGCACACAAACATAACAATGCTAATGATTATTGTGTATCTCATCAAGTTTCTTCATCACATGCACACACTCATAAAATTCATCATAAGCATGCACGTGTGTTTAAATATGATCTATGTGGTCGATTTGACCATTTGACAAAGTTTTGCTTTGATTTGAAAAAGATTTTACTTTTGCCAAATAATTTTAAAAGACCACAAAAGTTTAAGTGTGATCATTGTGGTAGATTTGGTCATTTGACCAAATTTTGTTTTGATTTGAAGAGAGTTTCACATTTGCAAAATGATTTAAAAAGGCCATATTTATTTGCAAATGTTCCTCGTGCACATCCATATGGTCCACAAAAACAAATGGGCGTCTTTCATTGTACTTATTGTAATCGGAAGGGTCATTTGAGTAATTATTGTTATGACTGGATTAGTGCACAAAATGTGTCCAAAAGGGTTCATAACCCTAGGGCTTTGAGCTTAAATGATATGGGTCATGTCCCTAAACCCTTTGGTACCAAGAATACTTGGGTACCAAAACATGTTTGATTTTTTTTTAAAACCAAGAATTTTAATGTTTTTATTTTTTATGTCTTGGTTTTGAAAAATGTTTTAAAATTCTTGTAAATGAAAATAATTTCCTTTTGGTCAATTCTTTTGTTTTCATTTTATTAACTTTGATTTTGATGAGAGGTTTGTGTTTATATAACCTCCGAATTTGTTGGGTGTTTATTCCCCAAATCGTGTTTATCGGGTGCTAAAATGTTTATATAGGTTGAAACAAGCTTAAAAGCTTGATATATTTTCCTCTCTTGCCTTTTTATGGTTTGCTTTTATGGATTTAAATTTTGATTTATAATTTTATTTGAATGATTTGTTTTCATTTGAAAACTTTTTTCATGATTCTCATGTTTTTCTTTTAATTGTTTTTATAAATCTATTTTTATACATGGTTTTTAGGCTTGTGTTGAGACACACTATTTTATAATGACATATCATCATGTGTTTTCATTGTAGTTTTGGTATGTGAGTTTTGCCTAGCACAATTTCATATATGCTTGCTCACATATATTTGCCTTGGTCTTCATTGCATATATTCCATAAGGCATTTTGATAGGGGGAGCTTTTCCCTATATTTGTTTTATACTCACCGTGCTTATTTATAGGGGGAGCTTTCGCTCTCTTCATTCTTTTGTTTTCTCATTTTTGATGTTGTTAAAGAGAGAGAAATATTGTGAGTATCTATTGTCTTTGTTTTTATACATGATAATTATAATTTATATATTCATATTGTATCATGTATATCTCTTTGTGTAAATTGTTTGTCATCATCAAAAAGGGCGAGATTGTTGGGTCCTTTTGTTTTGATTATGATTTACAAGTAATTTACATCTAATGTTGTTTGTCTAGTATTTGTATTTTATATTTATTCTAGGCAAACAATATGTTAGAGGTTGGATGGAATCGAGCTTTCACGATCATATCCAATGGAGGTTGGCGGAATAGTGGAGTGAAGCAATGCAATTCAAGTTGAAGATCCAAGTTCAAGCTTCATTTTGTTGAGTCTAAAAATATAGATTTATGGGAAGTTATTGACAATACTTATATTGTGCCCACTTCGGAGAAATCCAAGTGGAGCAAACATGATAAGAAAATATTTACAATGAACAAGTTAGTATTAGAATTTATGTATAATATTTTTGGTCCATGTATTTCTAACGAACTTGCTCATTTTGATAGTGCTTATACAATTTAGAAATTATTTAAAGCACATCAAGGGAACTTGGAGGCGATCCGACGATCTTTGACGGTTCCCTCATTAAGTTCACAAGGAGCCTCATCATGCACACGGCCACTAGGCGATAGCTCTAGTGAGGTATGCGAGTCCGAAGTTGAAAACGATCTTACTATTGATGAACTCGCACATGGCTATGAATTATTAATGCATGATTATAAGAAATTGCAGCGTAGCTATATTAACTTAAAAAGCAAGCATGTCGAAATAAAATCCTCTCATGAAACATTAGCTACTAAGTTTGATATCATTGCTAATGAAAATGTTAATCTTAAAGAAAGCAATGGAAAATTAAAATTAGAAAATGCTAGTTTGCTTCATAAAAAATATGATACCATATTAGAAGTTGAGAACATTAGAAAAGAGCTTAATTCTTTTAAAAACGATCATTTATGATTCACTTCTAATAACAATGCTTATGTAAAAAATGATGAGTTGAATCAAGTTAGAAATAGAATATCCACTTTAGTTTCAATATTAAAAACTTACATTATTAATAACAACAAGCTTATGGACTTGTGTGTAAAGTCCCACAAAAATATTTTCAAGAAACCTATTCACTATGCACACAAGTATAACAAAATTTACAAGTGTTCAATTTGTGACCGTAAATGCCATATTACTAAATTTTGTTATAATACACAAAAGCCTAACAAGCCTAATCATGTTTGTGCATCCCATCAAGCTTCCCCATCTCATACACATGTACACACACATAGTGATAATCATAAACATGCTCATGTGTATAAGTGTGAAGGTCATTTTAGTCATTTGGCCAAGTATTGTTTTGATTTAAAAAGGTTGCCAATTGATTCTAAAATACCACATGTGTTTAATTGCAATGTTTGTGGTAGATTTGGACATCTTGCAAAATTTTGTTATGATTTGCAAAAAGCTTCTAAGTTGCAAAATGATCCAAATAGACCCTTATTTAAAAATGTTCCAGGTGCATATCCACATGGTTAACATAAACAAATGCATCCTCTTCATTACACTTATTGCAATCGAATTGGTCATTTGCATAATTATTGCTATGATCGGACCCGTGCACAAAATATACCCAAAAGGGATCATAACCCTAGGGTTTTAAGCTTAAATGATAGGGGTCATGTACCTAGACTCTTCGGTACCAAGAGTAATTGGGTACCAAAATATGTTTAATTCTTTAAGAATTATTTTTTAGCTTTTTAGTTTTTCATGTTCTTAAAGACGATTTTTATTTAAGTTTTATAAACAAATTGAAAACAATTTTATATTTGGTATTTAATTTGAAAAGTTATCATTTATATTTTTTCATGATTCTCTTTCATAGATTTTCATGTTTTCATCCTTTATGAATTGATACAATTTTTATCAAGATGATTTTTCTATACTAAAACATCATTTTTGTTAGTATACCTTATTTTCAATTTTTTAAGTTTGAACAATGTGTTTATGTTTATGGGATCATTATAAAACACTCTTATGATGATATTTATGTGTTTAAGCTCTCGGATCATCTATTTGTGGTTTATAATGTATTCCTTATGTGGTTTGATCAAGTTTTATAAAGAAGATTTTTTCTATTGATCAAACACTTTTTAGATATATACTTTATTTTGAATTTACATATGTGAGGGTTATGTTTTAGCAACCCCCCCCCCCCCCCCTCCCGCCCGGATTTATTGATATTTTTACTTCATATCATGTTCACCGGGTATTCATATAGGTTGAAATAAGTTTTTCTTGTTTTTGTCGAAAATGAGTATATTGATCTTTTATATATTCATCCAAAGCATACTAATCCTTGATCTTTATGGATAAAACTTATAAATGTTTCGACAAAGTTTCTTTGTAATCATGTATATAGGAAAGATGTGTCCATTATTTACATTGATACAAAATATTCTTTTTAGTGGACATATTTGCCTAACCTCTTTGCTTAGAGATTTTTTTGTGACTTGAGCATGTTTGTCATTTGAATCATGTATTTGCTCAATCATCTTTTTTCTTTTGTTAAAATGATATTTTATGCTTTTTCATGAATAAGATTTTGGTTTTCATAAGTTTTCATGAACTTGTACTTTGTTTTTATGTATTGAGACATCATTCTCATAACAATGTATTTATATATGTTCTCAATCAATCATAATTTATGGTTTGATAACTTATGAATTTTCATTTGGATTTATTGACAAATCATTTGATTCTTGATTTGTGATTTTTAATCTTTGATTTTCATTTTTAGGATTTGTTATTATTTTTGATATATCCTATGGATATATATCTTTGTGTTAGACCCTTGTGACACTTTGTTTAATGATACACATATGAATGTTCACTTGGTCTTGTATGTGAGGGATGTTAAGCATACTTTTATCTATACTTGCTCAAGTATGTTTGCTATGCTCATAATTGCATATTTTCCATATGGCATTTTGATAGGGGGGGCAATCCCTATATTTTCTTATGTTTTATACTCACTCGTGTTTATTGATAAGGGGAGTTCACGCTCTCTTATTCTTTGTTTTCTCCATTTTTGATGTTGCTAAAGGGGGAGAAACAATTGGATTGTGTGTATATTTTAAGAGTATTATGCTTTATTATATATCTTATATACTCGTTGTGTAGATTATTTGTCATCATCAAAAAGGGGGAGATTATTAGGTCTCATGTTATGAGCCTACATCTTCTAATCTTGTTTTGATGATTACAAACAATTCCTATTATTATTTGTTATATTTTCTTATTAGGTATTCTAGACAAACAATATGCTGGAGGTTGGATGGACTAGAACTTCAACAATCATATTCAATGGAGGTTGGCGGGATTGTGGAGTGAAGCTATGCATTCAAGTTAAGATCCACTTTCAAGCTTCATCCGCAAGTTTACCAAGACGAGCATATTGAAGATATATCAAGCTTTGGTATATCAGTTGCTTTGTAGCGTATATTGTGTGAATATATTTCAAGCTCAATATATATATACATACACATAATTTTGATTTTATTACAAAATGAGTTTATTTGAGAAAACAATGTAATATTGGTTTATTAATCTTATTTATATTATATTCATGTTTTAAAACATATATAAAAATATTTCATAAAGTTTCCACATGTTCTTACATGTCAAACTTCATTTTCAAGATTCATCAAAAACATGTATTATGTATATTTTTGATAAACATTGAGTTTTCACAAATATGATGACCTTTTTACAAAATTCCTTTTCAAACAAGTTTATCAAAATGTTTATTATAAACTATTTACAAAATTTCACATTTTTTGGAATTTATTTACTATTTTTTACTGAGCCTTAAAACTCAATTTTAAAATCAATTCAGGTTGATAACCTGCTATCAGTCAACTGGTCAGTCGACTGATGATATCAGTCAACTGATGTGTCGACTGATGAAAGTGACTGCAATCATTAAAAGTCTTTGTTTTATTTTGGTCGACTGATCAGTCGACTGATGATCCATCAGTCGACTGATAAAAGGTCATCAGTCGACTGATAAGCTACCGATTGCCTATAACGGTCAGCTCATCAGTCGACTGATGAAACCCGTCAGTCGACTGATAAGCCTTCCAACGGCTAGTTTGGTGTAGTTTCTAGATTTTTGTTTTTTGAGCTGTTTTGTCTTTTTCTCTGAGTTTTGGTTGATGTCTTGAGTGCCTATAAATACCCCAGTGCATTCAACTCTTGTGGCAATTAAGAAAATTATTTAATCAAGTTTTGAAAGAGTTTAGTTTGTGTTTAAGTATTGTTTTAAGTTTATTTCAAAAGAGGAGTTTTTCACAAGGAGGAAGCTTTTGATTTCAACTGAAGAATTCATCCTCATCATTTATCTACAGCTCATTGTGTTTATAGAGAAGATTTCTAACTCTTTTATCTAGCTTATTTATCTTTTAATTTTCATATTCATATCTTAGCTAGTTTTATTTGAGTTAGAATTTATTGTTCTTATTTATCACTCACACCTCACTTGAGCTTTTAATATTATTCGTACAATATATTATTGGGTTGTGGTAAGTTATTTAGTGAGAGTAAGCTTTATAGTGCTCTCATTCATTATTAGAGAATAAATCATTGTACTTGAGCTTCATTAATGAGAATCACCTTGTAATACACATTTACACCAAGAGGAGTGTGTGGTGAGGACATAGTCGATACCAAGGGGAGTGGCGTCGGTAGTAAAGTCTAGAGAGAGGTAGTAAAGACGAGCACTTGAGGGAGGCGATACGTGAGGACCAACACTTAAGGTTGTAGTTTGTGTATGTACATTGTGAGAGATTTGTAGAGTTTTCGGTAAGCTAGAAAACCGAGTATGTAGAGAAGTTCCGGCTTCCAAAACAGGTGTGTTGATAGTGGAGTTCTCCCCGGGAGTAGGGAGCGGAGACGTAGGACGGAAGGTCCGAACTCCGTGATCATATTA
>BQKN01065297.1:0-12189 GCA_022839385.1 Asparagus kiusianus
TTCCGTCGTTCGGGTTCCGATTCGTTGTTGATTTGGGCTTCGATTCGGTTGTGTGGTTGACTTGTTCGGATTCGATTCGTTTTGATCCGATTCCTGATTTGGCAGTAAACCCACTTCTGAGTTCGAGTCCGCAACCAATCTTGATTCGATCGTTATATCACCGAGTTCGCTCTTGTTTAGATGACTCGGTGATTCCCCGAAACGTTGGTTTGATTCCGCGTGCGAGTGGATGCATTCCACTGCTTGGGTGCGATTTATTGGCTTCGTCGCCTTGTTAACCTGCTCCGTTGCGTATGGCTTGGCTTCGGCGTTGGCGGGATAACGGTCGTGCTTGGATACGTCGCCCGATGGTCCGTTTGTCGAATTGACGTCATCGAGCTATATTGTGGGACCTATAGGCAATTTTATACGCCTACAACCACCGCCTGTAGAGAGGCCTACAGGGGTTGCTGACATTAGAGAGGAGATCAATGTAGGACCCGATTCCGTGAATCCAGGTACATCTAACACTGACACCGTATTTCTTTAGATAATACACGAATGAATTTGTGTATCTTCTAACTGTCCTCTACTTCTTGCTTCTTCAGATAATTTGCAGGAGGCGAATCCTGGAAATGAAGAGGCTGATGCACCCGTGAGAGGTAACTCATTTCCATTAGTTGTAGTCTCTTCACTCTTCTTTGGCACTGATATTCTTTTATGTCAGATTTCTCCATCGATGACTTCGACGAGGGAAGCTTGTTTGCGGACACTCCTATGATGCGCTACATATATAGCTCTCCTCAGATCGATGACCAGTTACCTGGGGATATGTTTTCTGAGCCCGCCTTCGCTAAAAATCCTGAGGATTGTTCCTTTGAAGGTATGTGCTTCTTTCTGAGTTAATTATAGGACTAGCCAATCTTGACTAATGCAACTATAATGTAACGCCTCTGCGAATTCCGTTTTGAATCTGGCAGGAGCTTTTGTTGAGAAAGACTCTGTTGAGCCGGCTGTGAGACCAATTATACCAGTTGATGCACCTACAGCCGTTACACCTCCACTACCCCCAGCGGCTCAAGGGGAAGAAGGTATAAGTTAACTCATTGAAGAGTGTTATTCCTTTTTCTTATTAAGACTTTTGACGGACTTCTCCCTCTTTTTTTTTTTGTGTAGGGCGTTCTTCTTGTCTTCATGTCTTAGTGAAGGAGTTGTTATCCGACGACGATCCCGACAAGATCGTTATCTGTCTAGAAGTTCGCTCCTTCTTCTCTTTTGTGAAGGCTATGATTGGCAAGCTCTTCCACAGCGGACTTTCCCTTCACCAGTTCAAACCTCTCCTTAATTCCAGAATCAATTTGATAAGGGAGGCAGGATACCCAGATTTGGCGAAGGCCATAGTTGACGATCTCGACTGCTTAGAGTGTGAGCTTCAGATGTTTTGTGAGCTTCGAGATACCGGTGCTTCTTCCTTCATTGCTGCTGAGCTGGATACTCGTTTACAGTCACTGCGCGAGACTCAGCTTCTTGCTGATCTTGAGGTTCAGGTGCAGCGAGACCGAGTAGCTTGAGTTGAGACTAGCCTTGCTACCAGGTTATCTTCACTTGCCGAGCTCGATTCTTCTCTCGCTTCCTGTGCGGCCGAGATAGACCAGCTCAGAAGAGCACTCCGTGAAAAGGAGGAGACTTTTGATGTTCTTCAGATGACGAAGACACAGGACCAGCAGACCTGCACGGCTTTGTCTGATGAGTTGAAGTCCTTGAAGCAGAAGCTATCCGAGACAGAAGAGACTGCTGCGAAGACTTCGGCCGCCACTGAGGAGTCCATTAGGGCTGAGCTTAGCCAAGCTTATGATGATAAGCTGTCTAAGTTCAGCCAGCAGATTTTTAGCCACGGGCTTGATGTTTGATTTTGTTTACTGAGTGATTTGACTTTTGACTCTTTTAGTGAATTCCCTTTTTATCTTTATTATGATTCGTCATTCCATTTGAAATGATTGACCACAATACTCATAGGATTTTTGGCAAACCCTCAGCCATCAACGGGTTTGGTTAGCCTTTACCGACTACCGTTTGAGTCGGGCTAGCACGTGATTTGTTTAAATTCGCTCGCATGTAACGTTGCGCTCAGAGATTGAATTCTCTGAGACTTCGTACTATGATGTCGAATACATAGACTTCGCCATTGTTACGGGAATAGGCTACCCGGTAACACGTATTAGGTGTTGACTTTAGGATTTTCGGCCAACCCCCAGCCTCTAACGGATTTGATTAGCCTTTACCGACTACCGTTTGAGTCGGGCTAGCATGCGGATTATCTAAATCCGTTCCGCACGTGACGTTAAGTTAAAAGAGTTAACTCTTTTAGTGCTGCGATATTGAATACGTAGACTTCGTCTTTCTCCTGTGAAAAGACTAAACAGCAACGTGTATGAGACGTTGACTTAGGATTTTTGGCAAATCCTCAGCCTTTAACGGATTTGATGTGCTCTTACCGACTACCGTTTGAGTCGGGCTTACATGCGGATTGTTTTAATCCGTTCCACATGTGACGTTGCGCTAAAGGAATGAACTCCCTTAGACTTTGTGCTACAACTTTGAATATGTAGGCTTTGCCATTGTTATGGGAATAGGCTACCCAGCAACGTGCATTAGACGTTGGCTTATCCCTACTTAGGCTTTGGGACAAAGGACCCCAGAGTCAGGCTCTGGTATCTTTTTCTACGGATAAAGACCAAACCGGCGACGCGTGTTAGGCGTCGACATATCCCTTCTTAGGATTCAGGATAAAATTCCCCATGCGTGTGAGGCATGGATTTCGGTGTTATTAATAACAACCTGTCACAATGTTGAATATGCGGACGGGTGTTCTTTTTAACGGTTAAGAACTAACCGGCAGCGCGTGTCAGGCGCAGACTTATCCTTACTTAGGTTTCCGGATAAAATACCCCAGAATCGAATTCTGGTGTCTTTTTCAATCGGAAAAAGACTAAACCGGCAGCACGTGTTAGGCGCAGACTTATCCCTGCTTAGGTTTCGGGATAAAATACCTAGGATGAATCCTAAATTGGTAAACTTTGGAAAAAGAGTTGGTGTGGGGAAGGAAAAATTTTATATTCTATTCCCCGAACAAGGAAGGAAGAATTTTATATTCTATTCCTTGATTCTGGAAAGGAAGAATTTTATATTCTATTTCCAGTGCAAGAAGGAAACTAGAAGTGGGATCTCCACTCCGAGAATCTGGAAGATACTGACAAACTTTCCTTTTATAGGATCGGTTATCAGATCAAAAGATGAGTTCTTCGTTTATCGAAGAGAAATTTCAACTTCAGTTACAACCATAAAAAGGTTGAACCCAAGAGAAAAGAAATGGAGTTCTTTCGTTCATCGAAAGGGGACTCCGAACTGAGAGTGAACCTTTTCGGTGGACTCACTGTCAATTGAAATTGATCAACGAGGGATTTTGGTGGTAAAAATAAAATTGGGTTATCCTCTAGAATATTAAGTGTAATATTCTTCAAGGAACTTCCCGATAAATGAGTTGTCCTGAACGTACTAGGGATAGTACTTTTTCAAAAACTTCCCATTTATTGGCATTAATTGCCTGTTACCCTCTAAAAAAATTAGGCGGTAAGCACCGTTTGAATAGACTGTATCTATTACAAACGGCCCTTCCCACTTAGGTTCGAATTTACCTTTCTTCTTGGAGGTAAGGATTATTGGTCGGCGAGCAGCGAGGACCAGATCTCCTTCCTTGAAGCTTCTTTGGCGAACCCTTTTGTCAAAAGCCCTGGATATCCTAGCCTGGTAGAACTCGATGTGTTGTTGAGCTTCCAAGCGCTTTTCGTCCAGCCTTTCGAGTTCCTCAAGACGTTTTTGATGATGTTCTTCGGTCGTCATCTCCGTTGCGAGAGCGATCCGAAGGGAGGGGATTTGAATCTCCAACGGTAGCACAGCTTCGCATCCGTAGACCAACGAATATGGAGTAGCTCCCGTAGGTGTGCGTATGGTAGTACGATAAGCCCAGAGCGCTTCGCCGAGTTTATCATCCCAATCTCGTTTATTGGTCTTCACGAGTTTTGATAAGATCTTGATGATCGTCTTGTTGAAAGCCTCAGCTAATCCGTTAGCGGCAGGGTAATAAGGTGTTGACGAAACATCTTGGATCTTGAACTTGTCACAGAACCGGATGAAGGCGTTGCTTATGAATTGCGGACCGTTGTCATGAATGATCCGCCTCGGCACGCCATGTCGGTATATGACGTGATGCTTGATGAAGTTGATGACGTTGTTCGTCTTTACTTCTTTAAGCGGAATGGCTTCAGCCCACTTTGAAAAGTAGTCGGTGATAGCGAGGATGAATCGATCACCTTTTACTGAAGGAGGAAAGATAGGACCGACACTGTCCATACCCCATGTCTCGAATGGCCAGGACGTGGTTGACGCGTGTAACCGCTCCGGTGGTTGGTGCATATAGTTTGCATGTACTTGACAAGCGTGACATTCTCGAGCGTACTCAATCGCGTCACGAACCATTGTTGGCCAGAAATATCCCATTCTTCTGATTCGATCATACAGCTTGGGACCAGGCTGATGCGCACCGCATTCTCCTTCATGTGCTTCCTTAAGAACTTCTTTTGCTTCTTCATTCGAAAGGCATCGGAGAAGCAAGTCATTGTACCCCCGGCGATACAGCGTACGGGTCTCGGTATTGTAAAAGAACCGTGGTGCTCTTCGGCGGATAGATTCTTTTTCTTTTACATCCTCTGGTAAAATACCGTATTGGACGTAGTCAATAATGGAAAAGCGCCAATCTCGGGACTCGGACCCGATTTGGGTTGAGTTCACCTCTTTGGCGTTTACGTTTCTATCTTCCTCCTCTTCAATATCCATATCGTATATGGGTACGCAGAGTTGGTGTGATCTTACTGTGACTAGCAGTTCAGTTTCGGACGGTTACGCGAGTGATACTGCTAGTGCTGCCAGTGCATCTGCATAAGCGTTCTGAAGACGCGGGATGTATTCAATGTAAAATTCTTCAAAAGAATCTGCCACTCTGACGGCCTCTTGGTGGTATGGAATCAGGTCTGGGTTCCTGACTTCATACTCCCCACGAACTTGGTTGACAATTAGTTGAGAATCCCCAAAGGCTTCGAGATATTCGACCCCCACCTCCTTGGCGAAACTGAGTCCTATGAGGAGTGCGTTATACTCGGCTACGTTGTTAGAGCATGGACTCGTCAGCGAATAAGCTCGAGGCATCACGTGCTTCCTTGGGGAAACTAAGACAACTCCAACTCCAGAAGTGACCTTAGGACATCCTGGGGTTACTGCTTTATTGACTGCTCTCGAGGCACCATCAAAATATAACTGTCATACTTGTTGGTGTGACGTTGTATTAACCTCGTGGGTTTCATCTGGCAAGTCATCGTATACTTCAACCGTATCTGTTGTCGGGCTTGCCGCCAAAAGATCACAAATCGCCTATCCTTTGACCGACTTCTGCTGTTTGAAGTGCAGATCATACTGGGACAAAAGAAGGGCCCACTTCGCCAACCGCCAATTCATCGAACCTGGTTGAGTCATGAATACCCGTACCGGATTAATATTAGCGATGACGTAAATCGTCTGGCCAATTAAGTAATATCGCATCTTCTGTACCGCAAACACCAATGCGAGACATTCTTTCTCGATCATCGGGTATCGAGACTCGGCGCCTATCAAGGTCCGACTTAGATAATAGACTGCCTGTTCGTGACCATTATCATCATCTTGTGCTAATAAAGCACTTATCGAATGGTTCATCGCCTTGATATAAATCAAGAACGGTTTACCTGATTTTGGTGCAACAAGAACAGGTGGATTCATCAGATATGCCTTGATATCTTCGAATGCCTTCTGGCAAGCATCGTCCCAAATAAACGATACGCCTTTCTTGTTTAGCTTCGAAAATGGTTGGCACTTCCCGGAAAGATTTGAAATGAATCTCCGGATGTACGCCAAACGCCCTTGCAATCCTCTGAGTTCCCTTAGATTCTT
Source organism: Asparagus kiusianus (assembly GCA_022839385.1). Taxonomy (NCBI): domain Eukaryota; kingdom Viridiplantae; phylum Streptophyta; class Magnoliopsida; order Asparagales; family Asparagaceae; genus Asparagus; species Asparagus kiusianus. Next base: position 6,019 of record BQKN01065297.1, read on the forward strand.
CGGAGGTTGCAATTCATTTATCGCCTTTACCTTGTCTGGGTCGATATGTATACCCTTGGTGGTAACGACGAATCCAAGGAATTTTCCGCTGGACATTCCGAGGAAGGATTTTGTGGGATTCATCTTCAATTGATGACTCCGCATGAGATCAAACATTATTCTCAAGTCCTTGATGTGATCTTCTTTGCTGCGGCTTTTCACCACCAAATCATCAACGTAGCATTCAACTGTTTTCCTGAGGTGTTTCTGGAAAATCTTAGTCATTGCTCGTTGGTACGTGGCACCTGCATTCTTCAGACCAAACGGCATCACCGTGTAGCAGAAGATACCGAGAGGCGTTCTGAATGCCGTATGCTTTTCGTCATCCGGGTGCATCTTGATTTGATTATACCCCGAAAAGCCGTCCATGAAGGACATTCTTTCGAATCCACATGTATTGTCAATAATAACATCTGTGATCGGGAGGGGAAAATCATCTTTTGGACATGCTTCGTTCAGATTCCTGAAGTCGATGCAAATCCTGATCTTGCCATTCTTTTTCATGACTGGGACGATATTGGCTAACCAATCTGGATGCTGCTCCTCTCGGATAAACCCTGAATCGATCAATTTCTTGACCTCTGCCTCGATGGCTTCCATGATCTGCGGACGAAACCGTCTTTGCTGTTGCTTGACAGGTTTGGCATCCGGCTTGATGTCGAGGCGGTGCATTGCCACATTGGGATCGAGCCCTGGCATGTCTTCGTAGTTCCAGGCGAAGACGTCGATATACTCTCTGATCAAGGCAATTAATTCCTCCTTTTCATCTGATGGAAGACTACCACTGATGAATATGGGCTTTGGATTGGCTTCATCACCCATATTGATTTGGACTACCTCGTCTTCGGTGGGTGGCTCTCTCTGTTCGAACCTATCACCATATTGCATGTTCAGGTGATGAACCCATGGGTCCTCCCACGTTTGCATTTGATCGTCGTCCTCCATTGTAGATGGATTAGCCGTAGTCATGTTCGACATTAAGGCCTTGAACATTTCTCCCAAACTTGTGTCGGAATCTTCAGCTGAAGAATCTGGCAAATACCCATCCTTAGCCTTGTTAGCAATTTGATCGATGATCTGCCACCCACATTCGTCATCTGATGAAATATAGCCTAAGCCTCTCTTGTGACGATAATAGCCCTCCGGTTTACCCTTTGGTACATATGCCGCTTTGACTGGGACACGGGAACCTCGATCGAAGTATAGACCTTCTCCGAGTGTGAAATCATATCCTTGTCTTTCCATGAGCTTGCGCGCTTCTGGACTGTACTTAGATAAATGTAAACCAGATTTGTCACCATCTTCATCCTCTCTTAGGAAATGATCTGGCACCGGAAGATTTTCTCCTTTACCGAAGATCACTTCTTTTTGTCCCCCTATTTTGGCGGGAATAATCTGAGTTGTTCCGAAAGAGTGTTGGAGACGCTTCTTCGTTACATACGACGATCGGAGCGGCATACATAATTCGGGATTATCGTACAATCCCTTTATCGCATCATCAAAAGACAAGGAGTACTCTAAACCATTATTTATTTCAAGTTCGGCAAGTTACCAGTTACAACCGCCATCCGACGACTGTTCGTCGTCGAGATTGATTACAAATGGTACAATGTCATTAAAAACAAAACCACCATTGTAATCGAATCCGGCCTCGGAATCAGCTTCTTCTCCGCTGTCCGTGCCTTAGACCGATGGTTCTGTGTCGGATTCATTACCATAAAGGAGAGAATCTGTGAAATAATTCTCATACCCTTTGAATGGTTGCTTATCCGCGACCACCGTCCTAACTCTTCCATCAGTGTCGACATATTTCAAACACTGATGTAGAGTGGAGGGAACTATAACATTACTATGGATCCAAGGCCGACCCAATAGTAAGTTATAGGATGTCTCAGCATCAATCACGTAGCACGTGACCTCCGTCTTTAAATCGCCCATTTAGCACTTTATCCGGATTTTACCCAAAGGTCTTGACCCGCTGGTGTTGAATCCGTATATGACTGTGCCTGTAGACGCCAACTTGCTGACTGGAATGCCAAGGCTGTGTATCAGTCGAAGTGGCATAATACTCACAGCGGAACCCGGATCCACTTGGATTCGGTTAACTTCGCTGGAGCCAATGTACCCGACGAAGTACAGGGGCCGATCATGGTTCGAATTCTTCGTCTGCATGTCCTCTTTGGTGAAGGTGATGCAGGGAAGGTTCTTAGCTGCCACGTTATACTGTTGGGCTAACAATTCTAACTCCTCAGGTGCTGGTTTGATCCTGGTGAGGAACGCCTCTGAATCGGCCAAGGCTTCTTGTAAGGCTTCTCTAGTCTCCTTGGATAACCGCAACAGCTCGTACAACGTTATCCGTGCTGGAATATTGGCCAGCTGAGCCATGATGTCGAAGACACGCGGATTTTTCAAACTTCTCGGTTTATCTCCTCCAATTGGACGACTGAAGCGAGACTGCTTCGGGTTCTGAACCTCTTGGGATCCTTTGTCTTTCTGTTTATCTGCCGGCTGTCGTCGAACATCTTCAGCCGGTTTGGGAATTGGGATCACCCCTATCTCTGTGAGAGTCTTGGCTGGTCCCTGTTTTGTCACCCCTAGCTTAGCTGCTTGTTCATTATGTGACGGATAGTTAAAATGGTATTGGTTCCCGCTTCTGGTGGTGAAGACTTCTTGTTCATCTTCAGAAAGTGGGAAAGCTGGGATTCCTTCGTCGTCTTTCCCTGGGATGGCGGAAACTCCGTAGCAAGACTTTCCTTTCCCTTTAGATTTCTTCGTGGATGACGATCCAGCCCATTGTTCATCTTCAATCAGGTCAGGGTGAACCCAAAGGATTTTGCCGTTCGGGGCTGTGTGTGGCACAAGTCCCTTTTGGCGCTGTCCATGTGGATCATCATTCACCGTTTTCCTCCCGACTTTGGTGACGCGCTTAGGCTCAAACCAAGCTGTAGGCACTGATCCAAAGCTGATTGACACCGCATTTGCTCCCACATTCTTGGCAGGTTTCGGAGTTATGACCCCTACGTCGATCAATGCTTGGATCTTATCCTTGAGGTGGTAGCAAGACTTCGTTGGGTGGTGGACCGCTCTGTGGTACGCGCAGTACTTCGGGTCCGTCACCTTAGTGGCTCCTTCATGATCCATGATCGCCGGCAACTGGATTTTGTTGTTCTCCAATAAGTACTTGAAGATGCCGGGGACTTCATCATCTTTGAAGGAGTAGACTTTGGGAAACCTCGGCTCCGAAGACTTTTGCTTCTGAGGCCGTTGCTGCCAATGTGGCTGCGATTGCTGTGGAGCTCGTTGCTGCTGCTGCTGTTGTTGCTGAGGTTGCAATTGAAAGGTTTGGTTAGCATCAACAGCATTAACCTGAGCTTTACCTTTTCCCTTCTGATTGAAGTTCTGCTTCGGAGGGTTTGTAGCCGGTTGGCCTCTCTCCGCCTTCTTCCTCCTGAGGAAACGCTCAGCTTGCTCTCCTCGAACCTTCAAATCCTTCCAGGTCTTAGATGGTGCTGTGCCCATTGCTTCCAACACGTCCAGCGACAGGTTGTTGTGGCAGGTCTGGAGAATGAACTCCTCGCTGATCGGGTCCCGACAATTCATCGCCTTATTCCGGAACCTTTTGACGAAGACTTCGACCAATTCTCCGTCCTTCTGCTTCTCATCGAGCAACGATCCGATAGAGATCTCGGTATCATCGTCGAAGAAATTCGCAAGAAACTTGGTCTCCATGTCGTCCCAGCTGTTTATGCTTCCTGGCTTGAGGCGACGATACCAATCGAAGGCAGCTCCGCGAAGAGTGCCGACGAATGACCGCACCATCAGAGGCTCATTACCAGAGATGACTCCCAAGTGCGATTTGAAGTAAATCAAATGCTGAGTAGGGGAACCCATCCCATTAAATGGCGTGAAGTTAATTAGACTGAACTTCGCCGGATATGGGATAGATTCCCACTCTCTTAGGTAGGGACAAGGTATGCCCGTCTTTTTCGTCTCTTGAGCAGAGATCAATGTGTTAATCTTGCTCTCGAGATTTTTAATTTTTAAGCTTTCACCTGTGTCTTCACTGGCGTTCTCGTTACCACCCCCTGGATTGATGGGAGGGTTGTTGGTATTACGAGCTTCATTTGTGTCCTCATCTTCCAGGTTGTTCTGGTTCTGACGACTTGGTTCACCTTGTTGGTTCCTCAATGTTTGAAACTGTTGGTCATGCATCTCTCTCATGTTCTGCATAGCCATTTGCATTTCGAACCGAAAGGTCTCCTGTTGTTTGGTCATGGCATCTTCAAGCATCTTGGCCACCTGCTCCGCGCTTATCATGAACGACTCGCGGGGCTGCCCTTCACTGGACACGGTGTTGTCAGATGCAACTGCTGAGCCGGCATCTGATTCTTCATCTCCCGAAGGTACTCTTGTTCGGATTCTACCATACGTCGCACGGATGATAGCTCCGGATTGAAGACGAGTTACACGTCGGGTTATTTCTGGAACCACCTCGGGGTTGTCCTGAGCCGCTGTTCCTGTGCTGGTCATGTTGGCGGTGACCCTTGAACGTTCACCGTCCTCGACCCTTGTTCTTCTTCGTTGGAAACGCCTATGCTTTGGCCTTGGCGCTCCAGTGCTAAGTCTTTCGAACACCGATACTCTTTCGGGGACTGCCTTAACACAGTTGCATTCCGACAGTACCGCTCGAAGGAGCTTCGAGCAAGGACATTGAGTCCCGAACCTTCGAGGGCTTCTCTTTCTGGATTTGCTCGTACCCGCAACACGATAGTACAGCTCGTCCGTTTGAGTGGCGGAGCAACCTATCGTGTGTTGGCACGATCTCTCAGGTATAACGTTGTCGTCATCAGATGACAACGTTTCCTTCTGAGGAATAATTGTCTTCTTCGGACCTTCCAGAGTCACACGCCTCGAAACACGCCTTTGTGGGCGTGAATCTTCAGCGGGCTCTTGCACTTGAATGCGCAAAGTTGTGCGCTTGGGTACCACGGTTTTCTCCAAGTGTTGAAGGTTGCGGCGACCCCCAGCGTGTTGCATTGTTATGGGCTTCTTCATTGGCCCCAAGCGTTCTTGAACTGGAGCTTTACCTCGTTCCTTCGGAAGTGGACCGAGTCGCTCCAGAACGGATTTTTTCTTCTGGGATGGTCCTACGGGATCTCCCAGGGCAGTTGCGGCAATCACCGGCTGTTTGGGTTGACTTGCCGGAGTTCGAATCTTCGGAGGCTGCAGGTTTTGCTCCTTAGCCTGAACCGCTTCAGACTTTGGCCTCCAAACCTTGCGAGTTGGTGGCGGCTTTTTGACCACCTCTTTTTGCAGCTTCCGACGGGCTTCTTCAGCTTTGGCCCGTGCTTGCGCCGATAAGGCGCGGCGTTTGCGGATGCGCTCCTCCAGTGTTGAGCGATTCCGTTTGACACGGACCCACTCCATTGTCGATGGTTTGGAGGAACCACCCTTTACTTGCTGTTGAGGCTGTTCGCCTCGTTTGTTCTTCAGATCCGCATGATAGCGGACCCCGTCAACGGACTCCATGGCCTTGGCGAATTGCTTCGCGAGGCGTTGACGCTGCCTCTGGCGGGCTCTCTTGGAGAGAGTCACCACGCCTTCAATGGCGGATTTGACCTTCTTTGAGGTCGGTAGGGCCTCACTCAACGCAGCTTCGGCGTCGATTGGGGTGAGGTCGTCGTTGGTGGCTTCGACTTCTTCGCACCAACGTACCTTTCTCCTAGAGGAGAGCTTTTGGGACTTCTTGGACTTGGGGGAGGAGGTAGATCCAGACGAGGACACGTACTCCTCGTATTTCTGTTGGTCGAATTCGTACTCGACCTCCTCCACGACCGGGATCGAGATCCGCGGCTGCGACGCTCCGATCTCGGCAGCGAGATCGGTGGCTCCCACTGTGGTCGCCAGATTGTTCGGGTGGAAAATCGTGTTCTTCTTCATTGAGGATTCCATTACAAACTTTGAAAACAACTTTATGCGTTTTACAAATATCCGGTCTTTTTATAAGAGCCGGTTACAATGGAGATCGAAATATAGAAAGAAACAAAAAATTACAACTTTCCTTTGAACAGATCGCGAGCTCCTGTTTTGCGGTCGCTCGCTTTGTGGGGTTCTTTGCCTGCGCCGGGGTTG
>BQKN01065298.1:0-11547 GCA_022839385.1 Asparagus kiusianus
ATATATATGAGTTTTTTCACGTTTTTCTCAGTTTTCCTAAGAACCCTAACAGCCACCAAACCCCCTAAACCCTAGTTTGATTTCTTGGAGAAGATTGGAGGCCTTCGAGTGGGATTTTTTTCTTGGTTTTTAGCTTTTAGAGTGGAGATCTCTTTCAACCTTGCTTCTAAAACGTTTTGAAGAGCCTAAATAACAAGATTATGAATAAAAGACAACTCGTTTGTACTATATGTATAAAGATTAGGTCTTTTCATGCTAAAAAGATTGAGAACGAATTGTACAGATGTATTTAAGATCTGAAGATGATTTTAAAATGTGGTTAATCTAAAGAAAGAAGTTTGATACATCGTTTTGAGCTTTTATGCATGTTTTAGGGTTTTGAATATAAATATAATGCATAAAATCATGGTTATATATGTTGATTTTGTTTCCAGATATTTCTATCTGCTGTAACATGTTTGTATGCAGGATTCATGAAGTTTTTACCATGTTTGAATCACAAAAATACGACGTGAACACGACACACACAAAAATTAAGAAAAACTGGATTTCGGGCTCACGATCGACCGCCACGGTCGGCCACGTGCAGGACAGAGACCTGGGTAGTCATTGGAGCCCATCGCGGTTGACCGCCATGGTCGACCACTAGTCTGATGTTGGCCTGTGTATGTTTTTGGTTTGATTTCGGTTTGTCGAGTGTTTCTCTCGACCTTGTGATGATTAACTACAATGTTAAAACTTGTTAAACACCTGGGATGATGGTGAACTTTAGATGTGGACTCGCACATCAAGATATGTGCACTTAGGCTTGGTTTGTGTTAAATTAACACGCTTTTGTCATAAGTTAAAATTTATAACTACACATGACTAGTATTTGATCTTTCACGTATCCAGAAATAGGAAGATAAAACCTATTACCACAGAACGATTGAGTAAGAGTATTACAATGGTATCATTATTACATGTATTCGGAATAGGGAGATAATAAATCATATTGCCGCAGAACGATTGAGTAAGAGCATTACAAGAGTATCGCTATAGCACAAGATGATGCACACATAGAAATTTGATCAGTTGTAAGTTTTACTTCCATGATAGATACCCGCGAGTAGGGTATTTCCTTTGTGATTTTGGCACACCCGTTATGGACGATAGTTATATTCGTTTTGGTTCGGTTGACATCCTCTTATATTAGAACAGGCTACTCGGATGTAATTCGAGATGATGTATTTATTCATTATGTTGGAGATTTGAGTATGTTTCCTTGACTATTTGTTTTTTATAGAGAGATATATGAATGATTTGATATATGTAAGTACTAACTCTATTTTCTTTATATTCCTATCCCTTCTCCTGGGGAGAGGTAGTGATGATCTCGCTAGCGCTTTGACGCTCGTTGTTTCTCCTCTTTCTGGCAGCGAGTCTGGCGCACGGAGAGTCGCAGGTTGATGGGACTTCTTAGTTGTCCAATTAGCTACTTATTATACTTTGTAGTTATTACAAAACTCCACATGTAGTTGATTATTTTCAAACTCTAGATTGGTATTTTAGTTTAGAGTTGAGAGCTTTTGCGAGACTTTGTTTATTTGACTCAATGTATTTGAGATCCAGTTTATACTCAGAGATATTTCTATTTTATTTTAGTTAGGCTCATTATTAATATTTCTTTTGCTTCTTCTGTGTATATCCAGTGTTGCCTCTTTCTATTTTTGCATGTCTGTACCTTCACCTATTTATTACTTCCACTAGAGAGATAGTGATTGTGATAGTGAAACATGTCGTAGCATGGTGGTTGGTGCTTGGTAGGTTTGACAATCCGGGTTTCATCTAGGACTGCAGCCTTGTGTGAACCCTGGGGCATCACATGGTGTTGGGTATTTTTAGGGAAAGAAAACAACAGCCAAATCCCTAAAGAATCAGACAAAATCCCCAAAAACCGGATTACTGAATCTGTACAAAAATAGCCGTTACAGTGTTACGAGTCGACTCAGTACTGTTCATGAGTCGACTCATAAGTAGCCGTTACAGGTAAAAAAACCAACTTATGGGTCAACTTGTAAAAGTCTTGAGTCAACTCGTAAACCATGAGTCGACTCATAAGATCATGAGTTGACTTATCAGAAACAAAACTCATTTTCTAGCATATTTTCTGAGTCGATTTATGACAAGCATGAGTCGACTCAACCGATGGGTCAACTCATGATGTTGTGAGTCGACTCATCAGAAACAAATTGTAAACTACGTAGCAGTTTGTGAGTTGACTCAATATTGTTCATGAGTCAACTCACAAACATGTACACATAAAATTTCAACTTTGAACATTGTTAAAAAATATCAAATAATTCTAAAAAAATGTAAAACATTGAGAATAGTTTATAAACATTTTGACAAACTTGTTAGAAATGAATTTTGCAAAAAGGTCCTCGTATTTGTGAAAATCATCATTTTAACAAAAGTACCAAAATACGAGTTTTGAAATAGTGCAAGTGTGTGTGATATCCCAAATAGCTTCAAATGAAATCTACAACTACTTGCCTATATTTAAGTACTAGAGAGAAAATAAAATAGCAAATATCTCACATAGAAATACATTTCTTGAGTCTTGATATAGCTTTAGAGTTGATGAAGCTTTTTAAAGCATATAGTATTCTTGATAAATATTGCTTCATCACTTTGCCTCCACCTCTTTTAGATATTGACGTTGTAGCTCATATTCCATCCAATCCTCCATAAATGGTACTAACTAGCTTGATATTTGTATTATCTACAATATCACTTAATGAACAATTAGTACCGATAATAGTGGTTGTAAACCAAAACATAAGGGCTAACAGTTGTAGCAAAGTTGGCCTAACATAACATGTGAACTCTACCACTTAGAACTCACCTCAACCTAACCAGATCTGTAGGCATCAAAAATTGCCAATAGGTCCCCGCACACGGCTCAGCGTTAACGAGCGACGATTGAACGTCACTACCTGGTTCACAAGAGTTAAAATGACGTCGGTGAGCGCCTGAAGCGAACCGACGAACCACGTGAGCCGACAGAATCTCAGAACTACGGGGATACGGATTGACCGAAAACCCCGCGACCACCGCAATTGGGCCAACGCCCGCCATGCCCCGATCACCCCACGAATAATCCAACCATCGGGGCCTACAGAGCTCGTCGTCACGATTCCAACGCATCCGAAATCACTCAAATCCGAGTTCGGACAAAAAGTCAACGGCAGATCAACGGTGGAATACCCGGTAGCGTCTCAAATGACATGAGACACCCCTAGGGTGTCTCGGAATTTTCGAGACACCCCTAGGGTGTCTCGGATTTCTTGAGACACCCCATGGGGTGTCCTTAGCTATTTCAGCCCCCCCTTCCTTGTTTCCTATAAATAGGCCCTCTAGGCCTCCATTCTCTTGGCTTGGATTTTTGGAGAGGAATTTCTGGTCTTGGGTTTAACCTCGAGATCTGAAATTTCTGAGAAGAGCAGCGAAGCCCTGCCGGATCGAGGAGTGAGATTCTGCACCAGTCCCCCCTTCATTCACCTCTCTCATCCTTAGTGTTGCCCATTAGCGGTGACTACTAAGAAGAGCTAGTGCCTCGTTTAACCGAGACATAAGCTTTACACTTCTGAGATCTCACGCGGATCGACGAAGTTCTGTTTCTGAATCCCACGCGGATAGACGAAACTCTGCTGGATTTTACCGGAATAGATCTTGAAGAGTCGGCGGTCCACGGATATTAACATCCCCGTCACAGGCCAACAACCCACGCAAGCGAGACCGTACCAAACCGGGCTCTCGTGTTTATTTTCGTTTAAGTTGTATCCCTTTGTTTTCATTTTATACTGTTGTAACGATCGAAGTTGCAACAGATATCAAAGTAATGAAAACAGCAACTTTTACCGGAAACAAGCTGGCGACCACAGTGGGAGCCGCCGACCTCGCTGCCGAGATCGGAGTGACGCAACCGGCCTTCAAGATCCGGGTGAATGAAGAGGTCGAGTACGAGTTCGACCAGCAGAAGTATGAAGAGTACCTCTCCTCCTCCTCCTCTAGATCTGCCTCTCCACACCGGCGCAGGAGGAACCCATCTCCAAAAGGGGCTCGCGGGATCTCCAACTCCTCAATCCGAGACTCCGCCATCGCTGCCACTACGCCCGTACCACGCAACGACCCCGCGTCGATCAGCATGGTTAAGGCTGTAGATCCGGCCCTCACAACTGCCACAAAGGCGATAGGTAATGTTGCTCCAACTCCATCAAAGAGAGCGCTCCAAAGGCGTCGTCAACGGCTCGCTCAACAGCTCTCCAGGGCCAAGGAATCGAAAGATGGAGTGCGCTATGCAGAGAACTTGAAGTCGAGGCAGCAGCAAGAGCAACGGCAAGCAATCAACCTCCCCTCCAAATCAGAAGCAAACGAGTGGATCCGAGTCAAGAGGAACCGCTCCACGCTCGAGGAGCGAATCAAGAAGCGCCGCGCTCTACTTGCACACGCCCGACTCCTCCTAAAGAAGGCAGAGGAGATGCAGCAAGAAACGGCGGTCAAAACGCCGTCCAAGAGCAAATCGGTGTGGGTGCCCAAAGCGAACCCAACACCTCCAGCAAAGAATGACAAGATTATCGCCCAGAGTTCAACTAAATCAGAGCATACTCCTCCTGTACCGGCACCCTCAACAGGGCCAGGTAAAAAAGGGGATCATTCAAGATCCCAGGTTCCTTTGACGAGTCGCCTCGGTCCCTTACCGGAGAACCGAGGAAGAATACCCGTCAAAGAAAGGCTGGGACCATTGAAAGGTCCCCAAGTTAAAAACCAGACCGGGGGTGGAATCAATCCCCCCAAGAATATTGACAAAGGGAAAGCCCCTAATACCGACCGCACTGAATTGCGAGTCGAGCTGAAAGAGCCCGTTCGATTTCTACGCTCTCAAAAGCGTAAAATTGAACGGGCCACTCTTGAAAAATCTAACCAATTTTTGCATTCCCAAAGGGAAACACACTTGTCTGAGGATGAGCGTGTTATACCGAGGGACATCCACCAGCACTCCGTAGGTTGCTCCAGCTATCAAGCTGATGAGCTGTACTACAGGGCTGGGGGTGTGGAAAAATCTCGAAAGAGGTACATGCAGGATATGGAGTCCCACTGCCCGTGTGCCAACATTATCAAGGCAGTGCTGTCCGAGTGTTGCTGTGCTCAAACCCCAACAAGAATCTCGGTGTTCGAGAGACTCTCCAAGCCGAAGCGTTTCCACAAGAAGAAACTGCTCCGCCGAGAGGATGAATACTCGAAAGTGTCAGTCAACATGACCGGCAGAGGGGGATCAACACCACGTCTCAACTTGGATCAGCTTGCCGAGGCATCCCGATGCATGACATGGTTGCGGTCGGGAACCATCAAACGAAACAATTACCCAAGAGTACACAAGGGACTTTCCCTAGAAGAAGAAGAATCAGATGCTGATTCTGATACCTGCTCCGCCGTCGCATCCGACGACACAACTTCAAGTGCGGGCCAACCTTACAAATCGCTCATGATCAGTGCCGAACAGGTGTCGAAGATACTTGAAGAAGCCCTGGCCAAGCAAAAGGAGAGCTTCAAATTTGAAATGGAGATGGCCATGCAGCGAATGAGGGAGATGCACGATCAACAGATCGCGGCGATGACGGCTCACCAAGGAGAACCGAGTCAACGCAATCCAGAGGAGCATGAACGGGAAGGGGATAATGTCAACGTCCCTCCTGTCAACACCAGCAACGGGGGTGGTCCCGCAGAAGATAATGCCCAAGAGGACCACGCCCCCTCTCCCAGAAGCCACTCGAAGACCGAGACGATTGAGGACAGGAAGATGAAAGACCTGGAGAGCAAGATCAATGCATTGATGAATGCTCAGGAGGTAAAAAGATCCGGTATACCCTGCCCATATCCGAGGGAGTGGGAATCGATCCCATATCCGGCAAAGTTTAATTTAATTAACTTTACGCCATTTGATGGGAAGGGTTCCCCTATCCAACATTTAATCTATTTCAAGTCTCATTTAGGAATCATTTCCGGAAATGAGCCCCTCATGGTGCGGTCGTTCGTCGGCACTCTTCGCGGAGCTGCCTTCGATTGGTACCGCCGTCTCAAGCCTGGGAGTATCAATGGCTGGGATGACATGGAGGACATGTTCCTAACAAACTTCTTTGATGATGACACCGAGGTTTCAATCGGTACGCTGTTCGATGAAAAGCAAAAGAACGGCGAGACGGTTGAAAACTTCGTGAAGAGGTTCCGGAACAAAGCTATGAATTGCAGGGATCCGGTCAGCGAGGATTTCATCCTTGAGACTTGCCACAACAACCTTACGCTCGACATCCTCGAAGCCATGGGAATGGCGCCCTCTAAAACCTGGAAGGATTTGAAGATGCGGGGAGAAAGAGCCGAGCGATTCCTCAAGAGGAAAAAGGCAGAGAGGGGACAAATACCCAACAATGCCCCGCAACCAAATTTTACCCCCAAGGGTAAAGGGAAGGCGCATGCGAATGCGGTGGTCGCAAATCAAGTCTTTGAAGTGCAAGCACAACCGCAACAGCAGCAACAGCCGCAGCAGCCGCAGCAGCAGCAACAGAGGGCGCCTCAACAACCCAGATGGCAACAGCAGCCCCAGAAGCAAAAGGTTGGGGAGCCGAGGTTCCCAAAGGTCTACTCGTTCAAGGAGGATGAAATCCCCGGTATCTTCAAGTACTTGGTCGAGAACAACAAGATCAAGTTGCCGCCAATTCAGGATCAAGAAGATGCCAAGAGGGTCAATGATCCGAAATATTGCGCATTCCACCGAGCGGTGCACCATCCTACCAAGGTATGCTACGCCCTCAAGGATAAGATTCAGGCCCTAATCGATGTTGGGGTTATTACTATGAAGCAGCCCAAAGAGAAAAAAGTAGGCGCAAACACCGTATCCATTAGCTTTGGATCTGTTCCCTCGAGTTGGTTCCAACACGAGTCGGTGATCAAAGCGGCAGTGAAGACAGTGAACGATGATCCACACCAGCAGCGCCAGAAAGGGCTTGTGCCACACACAGCCCCAAATGGCGAGATCTTGTGGGTTCATCCGGACTTGATCGCAGATGAACAGTAGGCCGGGACCTCTTCCACAAAGAACAAGAAGAAGTCGAAGAGGAAGGGCAAATCGTGCTACGGTGCTTCTGCTATACCGGGGGTGGATGATGACAAAATTCCAACCTTCCCACTTTCGGAGGACGAGCAAGAAGCTTTTGCAACCCGAAGCGGGAACGAGTATCACTTCAAGTATCCAGATGCTACCGAGCAGTTGGGTACCAAAACCCCACCTTCCAAGACGCTGGCAGAGTTGGGAATTTCAGCAATTCCCCCAACACCTGCGGTAGCGACGGAGAAAATCCCGCAGAAGGATAAAGGAAAAGAGCCCGTACGACAAGAAGCTCAGAACCCGAGGCAATCTCGATTCAATCACCCGATTGGGCGAGACAAACCGGGGAATACGAGCTCTCCACCTCACTTCGACATTATGGCGCAATTGGCCAACATCCCGGCCAGGATAACTCTATACGAGTTGCTGCGGTTGTCGAAGGATACTCGGAAAGCACTTCAAGAAGCCTTGGGTGATTCCGAAGTCTTCTTGACTCGGATCAAGCCATCTTCCGAAGAACCAGAATCATCAGCCCAACAATGCAATCTGGCGGCGCATCACTTCCCCTGCATCTCTTTCACCAAAGAAGATATGCAGACAAAGAACTCAAATCATGACAGGCCCTTGTACTTCACCGGGCATATCGGCTCCAGCGTTGTCAACCGGATCCAAGTCGATCCGGGTTCCGCTGTGAGCATCATGCCATTCCGATTGATGCATCATCTCGGAATCCCGACTAGCAAATTAGCGTCCACTGGCACGACGATCTACGGATTCAACACCAGCGGGTCCAAACCCTTGGGGAAGATCCGAATCAAATGCCAGATTGGGGATTTGAAGTCGGAAGTAACATGCTATGTGATTGACGCGGAAACTTCCTATAATTTGCTGTTGGGTCGGCCTTGGATCCACGGTAACCTTATAGTCCCGTCAACTCTGCATCAATGCCTCAAATATGTGGGCACAGATAATGAGGTCAAGACGGTGGTCGCGGATAAGCAACCGTTCAAGGGATTGGAGAATTATTTCACCGATTCCCTTTTATACGGCGCTGAATCCGATACTGAACCATCGGCCCAAGGAACGGACAGCGGTGATGAAGCTGATACCGAACCAGGGCTTGATTATGGTGGCGGTTTTGTTTTAAACGACATTGTACCCATTGTAATCAATCTTGACGATGATGAATCATCGGAAGATAGTTGTAATTGGCAACTTGCCGAAGAACTATCAATAAACGATGATTTAGAGTACTCGACGGGTCTCGATGATATCACTAACGAACTCTATGCTAACCCTGATTTGTATATGCCTCTTCAATCATTTTGTTTGACGAAGAAGCAGGTACACGACCCTTGCGGAACAACGCTCATCATCCCCGCAGGGATTGGGGGTGGAAAAGAGGTCGTCTACGGCAAAGGAAGAGCATCTCCGATACCCGACCATTTCTTGGAAGAGGAAGACGACGACGATAAACCAGCCCGTCATCTATCCAAATACGATGCGAAAGCGCGCAACATGATGGAAATGCATGGCTATGACTTCAAGATCGGAGAGGGTCTTTTCTTTGGTCGAGGTCCACGGGTTCCACCCCAGATGGCCTATGTACCGAAGGGAAAACCCGATAATTACTATCGCCACAAAAGAGGGCTAGGCTACGTCTCATCAGATGATGAGTGTGGCTGGCAAATCATCGACCAGATTGCTAACAAGACTAGGAAGGGATATTCTTCCGACTCTTCGGGTTGGGATTCCGACGCTAGTCTTGGTGAAGTGTTCAAGAAGCTAATGTCGAACATGACTACGGTCGATCCAGCGACAATGGAGGAAGATGATGAGATGCCGACATGGGAAGACCCGTGGGTTCATCACTTAAGCATGCAGTATGGGGATCGGTTCGAGCAAAGAGAGCCTCCTACCGAAGACCAAGTCGTTCAGGTGAATATGGGAACCGAGGAGAATCCAAAGCCAATATTCATCAGCGACAGCCTCCTACCTGAAGAGAAGGAGGAGTTGATTTCTCTTATCCGGGAGTACATCGACGTGTTCGCCTGGAATTATGAAGACATGCCAGGTCTCGACCCGAACGTAGCAGTGCATCGTCTCAACATCAAGCCGGAGGTCAAACCAGTCAAACAACAACAACGACGGTTTCGTCCGCAAATGATGGAAGCAATCGAAGCTGAGGTTAAAAAGCTCATCGACTCAGGATTCATTCGGGAGGAGCAACATCCCGAATGGCTTGCCAATATTGTTCCGGTCCTGAAGAAGAACGGGAAGATCCGGATATGCATTGACTTCAGGGACCTCAATGCTGCTTGCCCAAAAGATGACTTTCCTCTCCCCATCACGGATGTTATCATCGACAACACGTGCGGGTTTGAGAGGATGTCCTTTATGGATGGTTTCTCTGGTTACAACCAGATAAAGATGCATCCAGAGGATGAGAAGCACACTGCATTTAGAACGCCTCTCGGCGTATTCTGCTACACAGTCATGCCCTTCGGCTTGAAGAATGCAGGTGCTACATATCAGCGAGCTATGTCGAAGATCTTTCAGGAACATCTCCGAAAGACCGTCGAATGCTACGTGGACGATCTGGTCGTGAAAAGTCGTGATAAGAAAGATCACATCAAAGACTTGAAGACCATGTTCGATTTGATGCGGGCCCATCAGTTGAAGATGAACCCTACCAAGTCTTTCCTCGGAATGGCTAGTGGAAAATTCTTGGGATTCGTCGTCACCACCAAAGGTATTCACATTGATCCAGACAAAGTAAAGGCGATCAATGAATTGCAACCTCCGAGGAACCTCAAGGAGCTCAGAGGACTGCAAGGGCGATTGGCGTATATCCGTCGGTTTATCTCAAACCTTTCGGGGAAATGCCAACCGTTCTCCAGGCTCACAAAGAAGGGCGTGTCATTCGTATGGGACGATGCTTGTCAAAAAGCGTTCGAGAGTATCAAAGAATATCTCTCGAAACCTCCCGTACTCGTTGCACCGAAATCGGGCAAACCGTTCTTGATTTATGTCAAGGCGACGAGCCACTCATTAAGTGCATTGCTTGCACAAGATGACGATAACGGTCACGAGCAGGCGGTATACTACTTAAGCCGAACCATGGTAGGCGCGGAATCTCGATATCCCATGATTGAGAGAGAATGCCTAGCCTTAGTGTTCGCCATCCAGAAGATGCGGCATTATTTGGTTGGACAAACCATCTACGTCATCTCCAAAGTTAACCCGGTCCGAGTGTTCATGACTCAACCGGCTTCCATGAGCTAGCGATTAGCGAAGTGGGCTTTACTCTTGTCCCAATACGATCTGCACTTCAAACAGCAGAAGTCAGTAAAAGGACAAGCCATCTGCGATCTCTTGGCAGCTAATCCAACTACGGACGCCGCCGAGATATATGACGATTTACCTGATGAAACCCACGAAGTCAACGCAACTTCACATCAACAAGTGTGGCGTTTGTACTTCGACGGCGCTTCAAGAGCAGCTAATGCCGCAGGTACTCCTGGATGTTCTAGGGTCTCCTCCGGAGTTGGAGTGGTCTTAGTTTCCCCAGGGAAACATGTGATGCCTCGAGCCTACTCATTAACTGAGCCGTGCTCGAATAACGTGGCAGAGTACAACGCACTGATTATAGGACTCAACTTTGCCAAAGAACTGGGGGTTGAGTATCTCGAAGCTTTCGGTGATTCTCAACTGATAGTCAAACAGGTCCAAGGGGAATATGAAGTCCGAAGTCAGGATTTGCTACCATACCACAAGATGGCGGTAGAACTGGCAGAATCATTTGAAGGATTCTTCATCGAGCACGTGCCGCGGTTGCAGAACACCTATGCAGATGCATTGGCAGCTTTAGCTGTATCTCTGGCACAGCCACCCGGGACAGAACAATTTGTCACGGTAGGAACTCACCAACTCTTAGTGCCGCTTCACGATGAAAATGGCAGGGAGGAAGAGGCCCAAGAGGTGCACACAACTCAGGCTGAGTTCGAACCTCGAGATTGGCGTTTCCCCATCATCGACTACGTCTTGCACGGAATCTTGCCAGAAGACGTGAAAGAGAGAGAGTCGATCAGACGAAGAGCTCCGAGATTCTACTATAATACGGAGAATCGAACGCTATACCGCAGGGGGTATGATGGCATGCTGGCACGTTGCCTATCAACCAAAGAAGCTGAAGAAGTGCTTAAAGAGGCACATGAAGGAGAGTGCGGTGCGCACCAACCTGGTCCCAAGCTTTATGATCGCATCAGGAGAATGAGATACTTTTGGCCCTCCATGATGCATGAGGCAATTGTATACGCCCGGAAGTGTCACGCGTGTCAGGTACACGCGAATTACATGCACCAGCCTCCGGAACATCTACATCCTTCGGTTACGTCGTGGCC
>BQKN01065299.1:231-23828 GCA_022839385.1 Asparagus kiusianus
GAATGAACCTTGATGAAGAAACTCTGACTCCTCACTCCAGCAGGGCTTCGCCGCTTCAGACTTTAGAATTTCAGATCTCGAGGATAATCCCAAGACCGGGAATTCTTCTCCCAAGGCTAAACCAGAGCAAAATCAAGAGCCCCTCACAAAGGAGGCCTAGGGGGCTATTTATAGCCAAAAGGAGAGGGGGGGGGCTGATATGGACACCCCAAGAGGAGAGACACCCCCCTAAGGGTGTCTTGGCCAAGGCCGGGACACCCCCCATGGGGTGTCTCGAGCCAGCCGAGACATGTTCGTGTGTCCCCGGTTCAGCCCGGGGCTGTGCCGTTGTCCCGCTGTTGACTCGCCGTTGACTTTTTGTCCGAACTCGGATTTGGGTGATTTCGGATGCGTTGGAATCGTGACGGCGAGCTCTGTAGGCCCCGATGGTTGGATTATCTGTGGGGTGGTCGAGGCGCAGCAGGCGTTGGTCTGATTGCAGTGATAGCGGGGTTTTCGGTCAACCCGTATCCTTGCGATTCTGACATTCTGTCGGCTCACGTAATCCGTCGGTTTGCTTTAGTCGCTCACCGGCGTCATTTGAGCTCTTGTGAACCGGGTAGTGACGTTCGATCGCCGCTCGTTGACACCGAGCTATGTTCGGGGACCTATCGGCAATTTTCGACGCCTACAATGATATCCAAAGGAGGAGGAGGCATAGTGATGAAGCAACGTTTATTCAAGAACACCAAATGTAATAAGAAGCTTCATCCAACTCAAGCTATATCAAGACTCAAAGAATTGTATTCTACGTGAGGATATTAGCTAGTTTTTATTTTCTCTCTAGTGCTAAAATGTAGGCAAGTAGTTTAGATTTAAATTGAAGCTATTGGGATATCACACACAAGTTTTCATACTTATAGTTTTGAGAGTTTTCACAAAAATACTATTTTTCACAAGTATGAGGACCTATTAGCAAAATTTCTTTTCCAAACAATTTGTTTTTAGTGTCAAAAACATTTTACAGAGTTTCACAATTGTTGGAAGTTAATTAAATATTTTACAGAATTTTTAAGAGAGTCAAAACTAGGTTTTTTGAATGTGTCAGTTTGCGGTCGACCGCCACGGTCGACCGCGCCTGAGTTCATTTGTCATTGGGCAGCAGAGACTTTCACGGTCGACCGCCGCGGTCGACTGTGATCTCGAGATTTCCTACGATCGACCGTCACGGTCGACCGCAGAAGTCTCTGGACTTTTTCTCTTTTTTTGAGCTGTCTCGCGGTCGACCGTGAAAATCGTACGGTCAACCGCCGCTTATTTTCAAACGGTCTTTTGTACAGATTTCGACGCCGATTATTTTCCTGGATTTGGGGGATTAGGGTATGGGTTTAAACAGCTGGTTTCACCTATTTAAACTCATACACTCCTTCTTCCTCAAGTGTCCCAAGCTTTTGAAAAACCAGAGATTTTGTTTACTAAGAGCCAAAATTTTCAAAACCTGCTTTCTATGTTTTTCTCAAGTTCACTTCCTAGCTTCAGTTTAATCTTTCTCTTTGCCATAGGGACTTGTAAAGAGAGAGATTTTACACTATTGCTACTGTTTGAGAGCTTGATCTTATGAAGATCAATTGTGTGGGAGTGTGATCTAGTGGAGATCAACTGTGTAGTTGTGAGATCATGAGGAGATCGTTGTGTACAAGAAGTTTCGGCTTCCAAACCGGTTGTGTAGTGGATTTCTCCTCGAGAGTGGGGAGCGGGGACATAGGTCAGTGAACCGAACCTCGTTAACACATCGCGTGTCACAAGGATAACGAACTCTAACTCTATCTCCTTTACATTAGTCGTTTTTGATTGTAGTGATTTGCTTGTCTTATTTTTATTGCACTTTATAGCCTTAAGACCCTAATCACCCCCCCTCTAGGGTCCAACAGAACTAAGAAGGGGGAGCATTTTGGAGCAGAGTAAACAGAGAGTCTTGAGCAATTTGGAAAATTTCAAGCAAGAAATAGAGAGTCTTCATCACGTGCAAGCATTTTTTAGAGATCTTGTGATTCCTTGAGATCTAAGCTTTAACTTGATCTTAAGAAGAATGTTTATCTTACATCGATAAAATATTCACTTCTTTTTCTTACTTCTAACGAAGCAAGAATTCCCAAATAGCCTTCATGATTCAATCTGAACATGTGATTCGGTGGTCCACGGGCTAACGCACCCCCGACAAAGGTAAAGATCCCACGCAAGCAGTGATTCAAAACGATCATGTGTGTGTTTCTAAGGACTATTTGTAATTTGATTTTATTGTAAAGAGTTGTTTTACGAAGTACGAAACTTGCTTTTCTACAATCATTATAATCGATAAACAATTATAATGAATTCTATAATAGAACTTATTCCTGATGCAAACACATTGGCGATAATACTGGGAGCCCACTGTCTCTCTACTGAGACCGTCGTGTCGTAGCCGATCAAGATACCAGTTGAATCAACGGTCGAGTAAGAGTTCAACCAAACCAAGTTTGAGCAATATCTCTTATCATCCTTTTCAAGATCTTCCTTATCCCGCAAGTACAGGAGGATCTCACCATTGAAGAAGGCTTAAAAGCCAAAGAAGGCCCAAAGTGAAGACTCTCACCCAATCGTTGCCGAGGCCTCCCCTTGCAACATTATCCTGGTGACCCCCAAAACCAAAAGTTCTGCTCATAACGATTCCTCCCTAATTAAGGAATCATTCGATCAAAGTTCGCTAACTCTGACGAAGAGGGCTCGTCAGAGACATCGCCAACGTCTCGATCGTCAGCTCACTAAGGCCTTGGAACAAGTCGATGGGATTTAATACTACACGAACTTAGAGTCTAGTATTCGTCGTGTAACTGAATCACGTCAACATCAAGTTTCTGACATGTCCTCCAAGCCCTTAACTGAAGAGTGGGTTCTCATCAAGAGGACTCGTTCGACGAGGGAAGAGCGCATCAAAAAACATCGTGCACGTGTCACACAAGCTTGCGCTATTAGAAAGAGGGAAAAAGTGGCCAAAGAATCACCAAGAACACGCAAAGTTTGGATCCCAAAGTCCGAACTGGTGTGAAAATCAAATTCGGCGGTGACAGGAAGTGTCCCCTTTAGCCGAGACACGTGCCTCTGTCTTAGACAAAGCAGCCTTGTCTGGGACACTGACCAGTGTCTTGACCAAAGGCAAGTTCCCGAGGCTATTCCCTCAATTTTGTCGACATCTATTTCTCGTCCGTCTACTGCAACTACATCTGCTACATTGTTAGTGGAGCCTTGCATCACTCCTGACCTATCAAACTTCAAAATCACAATGACAGATTGCCTTGGTCCTTTGCATGAAGATCGAGGCAAAGCTCTAATCAAGGAACGCTTGGGTCCGGTGAACAAAATCCAAATGACTCTTCAGGCTAAGGGTCGTACGTGTCCTGCCACCAACCCAAAGCAATCCCAAGTTAGGAAAATCCTGATTTCCACCCGCTTGTGGGTTCATTTCGAAACTCAGAAGCCTGTTAAGACTCCACACCTGCAAAGGGGTGGTTCTAAACGTGCGACTCCTGAGAATACTAACAAGACTTTACATTTCCAGAAGAAGACGTGTCTGCCAAAAGACAGTGTAATACCTGGGAGGTCACACCAATAGACGTAGGGTGCTCCGACAATCATACAGATGAGTTGTACTATCAAGCTGGGGGTGTAAACAAATCTCGAAAGAGGATTATTCGAGAAATGAGCTCTCATTTTTCTTGTCACCAATTCATTAGAGTAGTACTATTGGAATGTGACTACTCCAAGTGAGAAGTCATCCCACAAAGAGTCTCACTGTTCCAGAAGCTTTTCACCGAAATGTCGAAGCCCAAGCCGAGACATTTTTGCAAGAGAAGATCAGTTGTCAAAGATGACGAATTCCCTAAAGTCACCATCAATATGGCTGATAAAAGAAAATCTAAGCGGCATTCAAGTGAATCAAATCTTGAGTTTTCCCCGGGAGGAAAAGTCAATCTAAGAATTGCTCAACGGATGTCTCGACTCCATTTAGGAGCTATCAGACATAGAGATTACAAGAGAATGCATGAAGGAATGTCCTCGGAGGATGAACTTTCGAACACTTGTTCTGCGATCGCTTCTGATGATACAATGTCTAGCACGGGGCAAATCAAAGAAGTGTTCACAATCACTCCTAATCAGTTTGCTCAAATGCTTCAAGAAGCTCTAGCCAAGTAACATGAAGAAATTAGAGCTAAAATGAAGATGGAAATGGAGTGGGCTATCCAACAAATGAGAGAATTGCAAGCTCAACAGCTTCAACCTCCTGAGTTCAGTAAGCGAGTTGAATCTAGCCGCCGCACTCAGAATATTAAGATGACAGTGATCCAGAAGTGGACGAAGTCATTATGGCTGATACACCTCCCAATAAAAATAACGCTAGGGGTGGTTCAACGGATCCTCTCAACAATCATATTAGGGGTGGTTCAATTGCACCACTCAAAAACACCGGGGGTGACCCAATTGCTTCTGCTCAACATCGCTCGAAGAGAGATGAAGATAATGACGAGATGATGAAAGAGCTAGAGAATAAGATAAATGCCTTGATATCCGCTCAGGAAGTAAAGAAGATGGGTATTCTGTGTCCCTATCCAAGAGAATGGGATTCAATCCTGTACCCGGTAAAATTCAATCTGATTAACTTCACACCGTTTGACGAGAAGAGCTCGCCTACTCGACACTTGATTTATTTTAAGTCTCAATTGGCCATGATCTCTAGAAACGAGGCTTTGATGGTCCGGTCATTCGTTGGTACCCTTCGTGGGGCCGTCTTCGATTGGTACCGACGTCTCAAGCCTAGGAGAATCAACTTCTAGGATGACATGGAAAGTTTATTCCTCAGCAATTTCTTCGATGATGACACCAAAGTATCAATTGGAACCCTTATGGATGAGAAGCAAAAAGACGGAGAGTCAGTCAATAATTTGTCAAGCGCTTCCATAACAAGGTAATGAATTACAGACATCCTGTCACAGAGGAGTTCATCTTATAGACATACCACAAAAATCTCTCTATTAATGTCTTGTAAACCTTAGGGGTCATGCCTTCAGCCACTTGGAAAGAGTTAAAACTACGCGGCGAACATGCTAAACGCTTTCTTAAAAGAAAAAAAGCTAAGAGAAGCCAACCGATGACACATGCAACCGCTGTGAATGCTAATCAAATGTCACAACAGCAACCCCGGAGGCAACAGAACACTCTCAATCTGAAGTCCCCGAAAGAGTATTCTTTCGAAGATGATGAAGTTCCAGCCATCTTGAAATACCACCTCACCAACGACAAAATCGAGCTACCGCCTATTAAAGATTAGGAGGGAGCTAAGAGGATTACGGATCTAAACTATTGTGCGTACCACAGAAAGGTTCTTCATCCTACCAAGGTTTGCTTTGGCCTTAAAAATAAAATCCAAGCCTTAATTAACTCCGGTGTCATAATAGAAAAACAAGACAAATAAGGACACCATGTAACTCCGAAGAGTATACGAGTATAAACTGCTTCTCCATGTAACTCCGAAGAGTATACGAGGATAAACTATTTTTCCATGTGACTCCGAAGAGTATACGAGTATAAACTACTCCTCCTTTTGACTCCGAAGAGTATACGAGTATAAATTGCTTCTCCATGTAACTCCTGTTTTAGTCGAAAGTCGCCTTCATTATCGATTTCATTAAAACTTCGATCGTTTACAAATGAATTCAAATAACAAAAATAAAGATTACAACTCTCTTGAAAATAAATGCAAGAACTGTTTATCGGCTCTTGCTTGCGTGGGTGTCTTCGTCTGTGCCGGGGACGTCGATATCCGTGGACGACCGCAAATTAGATCTTGTTGACAGATTGATGATCAAAGCTCTTACTTCACGAACGAAGTAATCGCTATAGCGATGATCTCGATCAAGCGAGATCACGGTTCTTCTCGAGATTTAAGACTAAAGCTTAAATCCGAAGGAATAGGGGATGGGTCTCGGATCTCTCGAACTCCACTCTTTATGCACAGGAGATCACCAAGATCTGCTAACCCTTGCTGTAAATTCGTGGCTCCACTCTCCAATTCGGCAGCGTTTCGCCCTCTTGATGCCCGCCTCGTGAAATGAGCCCCTAGGCTTGTATTTATAGGCTTCAGTTGAGGGTATTTGGATAAGAACGAGTGATTTAGCCTTATCTTCAGTCAATAATAGCCTAACCATATTTGTGGATGATATTAAGTTAGTTGGGAACCCCTGGAATAGATAAATCCTGAGAAAATCGCTCAAAATCATCGAAAACACGTCTGGAGGTCAAAACTACGCGACGGGCTCTGCTAACCCGCGGGGGGCGCGGGTCGGCGTGGTCTGACCCGCGCGGGGCGCGGGTCGACTGTGTCCGACCCACGTTGGCGTAGGTTGGCTACGTACGACTCGCGCGGGCGCGGGTCGACTGCGACCGAACCGCGCTTGCGCGGGAAGTTTGGCCTTTGCTGAACATTCTTGGTGTTTTTTGGGACTTGTATTTTCTGCTGTTTTACGTATTTGATCGTCTTGTTGACTTGCACACATTGTTAACTCGCTTCATGCATTCGTTAGCTTCTTTACGGCACTTGGAACTGACCAACAAGCGCGGCGGGCACTTTGGCGAGCGCGCATTGACTGACGCGCGTGAGCTGATTAACGCGCACGTGTTGACCGACGCGCACAAGCTGATTGACGCGCGCGTGTTGACCGTTGCACGCGAGCTGATTGACGCGCACTTGTTGATCGTCGCGCGCGAGCTGATTGACGCGCGCGTGTTGACTGTCGCACGCGAGCTAATTGACACGCGCGTGTTTATTTACGCGTGCAAGCTGATTGACGCACGCATATCGATTGACACGCGCGAGCTGACTATTGGGCGCGTTCGGACTATTGGAGGTGGCTGGTGAGCGCACGATACATGATTGGTTTGCCATTCTGGTTCATGCACTTGTCAATGTCAGATAATTATCCTAGATTCGGATAACGACGTTCATCATCTTCTCTCCATCTTGAGCTGTGTGCGGACACCTATAGGTATTTTTAGATGCCTACAGATACCCCTTTTAAAGTATTTCAGACTCATTCTTTTATAGTAGAGTCTGGAATGCTTTGGATAAGATAGGCCTTTTTCTCAATCTCGTAGAAGGACCTGTGAACTGCTTTAATTCTTAACTTCTTTGATTTTTAGTCTATTTTGATAAATAGCTAAAGTTCTTCTGACACTGCGGTTATCGTCTGGCCGTCGTCAAAATTTTGAATCGAACTTGGTAAGTTGGTTTTGGCTCGTGTCATTGAGTTGACTTTGAACTGATCATCTTCATCAGAAATTCATATATGAATGTGATTGAACTCCCTGGAATCATCCTTTATCTTATTTTGGCGAAATTACTGATGCATTGACCGGCATCGACCTTTGCGTCGACCGGCATTAACTTTTATTGTACGACGTTAACACAGTTTATACTCATATGTTTGCTGGAGTTTACACAGTTTAAGCTCTTAAGGTATTAGAGAGTGGCGGTCCCAAATTTTGGGACTGCATGACCAACTATTAAAGCTAATTCATCTGCATGTATAGATATTATCAGATCTTCAAGTCATGAGACTAACTTATAAAGCTGGTGCGTCAATAACTCTCACACTTATAGGATTTTTGACAAACCCTCAGCCATCAACGGGTTTGATGAGCCTTTACCAACTACCATTTGAGTCGGGCTAGTATGCGAATTGTATAAGTCCGTTCTGCATGTAACGTTGTGCTAAAAGAGTTAACTCTTTTAGTGTTACGATATTGAATACATAGACTTTGCCTTTCTCACAGGAATAAACTACCCGACGACGTGTGTTAGACGTAGACTTAGGATTTTTGGCAAACCCTCAGTCTTCAATAGATTTGATGTGCCTTTACCGACTACCGTTTGAGTCAGGCTAGCATATGAATTATTTAAACCTATTTTCACATGTACCGTTGTGGTAGGAGAGTTAACTCTCTTAGTGCTACGATATTGAATATGTAGACTTCATCTTTCTTACGGGAATAGACTACCCGGCGACACGTGTTAGACGCTGACTTATTCTTACTTAGGATTCAGGATAAAAGTCCCCTCGCGTGTAAGTTGCGGATTTTGGCGTTATTAATAACAGCCTGCCACAATGTTGAATATGTGAGCTTTTGTCCTTTTTACGGCAAAAGACTAACCGACAACGCGTGTTAGGCGCTGACTTATCCCTACTTAGGCTTTAGAATAAAATTCTCTGCGCGTGTAAGGAGCGGATTATGGTGTTATTAATAACAACCTGCCACAATGTTGAATATATGGGCTTTTATCCTTTTTACAGTTAAGGACTAACCGGCAACGCGTGTTAGGCGCTGACTTATCCCTACTTAGGCTTCGGGATAAAATTCACCGCGCGTGTAAGGCGTGGATTATGGAAGTTATAATGTTGAAAGATTATGTCTTCTCTTAGGGCAAAGATGAACCCGATGTGGGAGAGGAAGAATTTTATATTCTATCTCCCAAAACTCAAGAGAAAGAATTTTATATTCTATCTTCAGTTACCAAAGGAAACTTAAAGTGGGATCTCCACTTTCAGAATCCAGGAAGATAAAACTAAGAGTGGGATCTCCACTCCCAGAATCAAAAAGATTCGGAAAATCCTAACTATTGGAAGGTTTGATTACTGAACTAAAGGTGTGTTTCTCGTTTATCGAGAGTGAATTGTGGTTTTGGCCTTAACTGTAGGAAGATTTAACCAAATGGGAGGTTTGAGATGACCCTAACAGTAGGAAGGTTTGATCGTTCGATTTGAAAGTGGACCTCTCATTCATGGAAGGAATCGAGAGGAGATTTTGGTTGTGGTCCTAACTGTAGGAAGGTTTGACTAAGTAGGAGTTTTGAGATGATCCTAACTGTAGAAAGATTTGATCTCTCGATTTGAAAGTGGACCTCTCATTCATGGAAGGAATCAAGAGGGGACTTTGGTTGTGGTCCTAACTATAAGAAGGTTTGACCAAATGAATAGCGAGAGTGGAAGTACAAATTACAATGAGAGTGTTGACTTGTACCGATCACTCAGCGGGGGTTCTTGGTGTTAAGTGATAAGAACTTCGCACAAAGAGGTTTGACAATCGTTAAGGATTGACGGATTAAAATTTTGAGTACTATGTCTGAATTCTAACAATGGGAGTGTTGAGTGTACAGACGTAGCGGGAGTCTGAGTGGATTCAACCGAAAGAAATTTTGGTGGTCCCATTGTCAATTAATTTAATTAGCGAGGGATTTTATGAGAGAAGATTGATCCAACGAAGTGATCAAATCTCGTCTCAGCAAAAGAATGTTCGGAAATCACAGTTTAGTGTTTCTCACTTTGTTCGTAATGATCGGGTTATCCCTTTCATGTAGCATTCTTCTGGGAACTTCCCGTTACATGAATCATCCACCCCCAGTTTCTTTTGCAAAACTGGGTCTAACATTATACTTAGCTGGATGATCGGGTTATCCTTAAGAATGCCAGGCATGGCCTTATCCAAGAACTTCCTATAAAAGAAAGGAAACAGTTTAGACTCATACACCTGTTAGAGTTTTGAGAATCAGTTTATACTCATATACTCTTCGGAGTGTTGCCATTCTCATTTGGCTCATCCCAGTGTTATAACGCCAGCTTCAACCAAGGTTGGGATGCTATTCTTGAGAGCAAAGCAAGCCTTGGTGGGATAAAGGATCCTCCTGTGGTACGCACAGTAGTTCGGATCCGAAGTATTGTCAGCTTCCTCCTGATTTGCGATAGGTGGTAGCTTGATCTTGTTGTTTTCAAAGAGGGACTCAAAAATGGCTAGAACATCTTCATCCTTGAAGGAGTATTCTTTTTGGAGTCTCGGATCCGAAGTTTTTCACTGTCTCCGGGACTGCTGTTGTGACGTCTGATTAACATCAACAGCAACAGCAGCTACAAGGGCCTTCCCTTTACCACGGGAGGCAAAGTTCGAGTTCGGAGGATTAGCCGTCGGTTGGCTCCTCTCGGCCCTCTTCCTTCTAAGGAAATGTTCGGTCCGCTCTCCGTGCATCTTCAACTATTTCTAGGTATTAGAGGGTGCTACTCCTATAACTTCCAACACGTCCAAGGAGAGGTTGTTGTGATAGGTTTGGAGGATGAAGTCCTCTGTGATCGGATCTCGGTAGTTCATCACCTTATTCCGGAAGCGCTTGACGAATTCGTCGACCATCTCGTCGTCTTCCCGTTTCTCATCGAAGAGTGTTCTGATCGACACCTCAGCATCATCATCAAAGAAGTGAGTGAGGAATAGGTTCTCCAGGTCATCCTAGCTGTTGATGCTTCCAGGATTGAGATGACAGTACCAATCAAAGGCGGGCCCGCGAAGGGTGCCGACGAATGACCGAACCATTAGGGCTTCATTGCCAGAGATCATGCCCAAGTAAGACTTGAAGTAGATCAGATGCTGAGTGGGCGAATCCTTCCCGTCGAATGGCGTGAAGTTGGTCAGGTTGAACTTCGTCGGATACGGTATCGAATCCCACTCTCTTGGGTAAGGACACAGAATACCAGTTCTCTTTACCTCCCGAGTAGACATCAGAGCATTGATTTTACTCTCAAGGTCCTTCATTTTTTTGTCCTCGTCTGTATCATGCTTCGGACGGATTTTTAGAGGAACAACGCGGCCACTCCCAGTGTTGTCACCACCAGCGTCGTTATTCTCAGTGGGGCCACCCCCAGCGTCCTTATCCACGTTTGAATCAGTATCTTCTTAGTCAATATTGTTACGATGACTGGATTCACCTATCTGATTCGACAAGGCTCGGAGCTGTTGATCGTGCATTTGTCTCATCTCCTGTATAGCCATTTCCATTTTGATTTTGAATGCTTGCTTCTGCTTGGCTAGAGCATCCTCCACGATTTTGACCACTACCTCAGTGTTAATCATAAATACCTTGTGGGATTGTCCCGGGCTGGATACCTTTTTGTCAGAAGAAACTACAGAGTTGGCATCTGATGCTTCATCATCCGAGGATAATCCCCTCTGCATTCTCTGATAATCCCTACGTCTAGTAGTCCCTGCGCGTAGCCAAGTTAGACGATGCGATACGAGGGGGTCAGAACTAGAAGGTCGAATCGACTTCCATTTATCAGCCATATTAATTATGACTTCTGGAAGTTCGTCACCTTGAATGACCGATTGTTTCTTGTGAAAACGCCTTGGCTTGGACTTAGTCGTTCTGTTAGAGATCCTCTCAAATACCGAGACCGTCTGTGGAGCGGTCTTGGGACAACAACATTCTGACAACACTACCTTGATGATCTTAGCACACGGACAATGAGAATCCATTTCTTGGGTATTTCTTTTCTGAGACTTGTTCGTACCCCCAGCTTAATAGTACAACTCGTCAGTCTGATGACCGGAGCAATCTATCGTGTGTTGGTATGACTTCCAAGGTATAACGTTGTCATCATCAGACGAATACGTTTCTTTTTGGGGATTGGCCGCCTTGTTGGCGTTTTCAAAAGTCACACATCTAGAGCCATGCATTTATAAGTGTGAACTCTTGACGGGCTCTTGGACTTCAATTCACCGTCCCAGGCGATCAGTTACAGGGGTTTTCTCATTATATGAAGGCTCTGACTTGTTGCGAGGGCGTGTGCGACCCCCAGCTCGAGTAGTTGCTCGGGGTTCAGTCACAGGACCCAAGCATTCTTTGATCAGAACTTTACCTCGATCCTCGTACAAAGGACCCATGTGATTTACCATCCTCATCTTGAATCGGGACAAATCCACGCTGTCACGAATCTCTACCAGAGGTGCGGAACTCGATGGAATCGAAGAAACATGTGCAGAACATCATCTGTTTTGACCCTGGCGCGGGTCAGACTTGAGTGACCCACGAGTTAGAGGGTCGGACATGGGTGACCCATGGCTTAGAAGGTCAGACTCAGGTGACCCGAGGGCTGGAGGATCAGACGTGGGTGACCCATGGGCTGGAGGGTCAGATTTAGGTGACCCGTGGCTTAGAGGGTCGGATTGAAGTGACTCAATGGTTAGGAGGGTCAGATTTGGGTGACCCATAGGTTGGAGGGTCGGATATGGGTGACTCGTAGGCTGGAGGGTCGGATCTGAGTGTCCCATGGGCTGGAGGGTCAAATCTGAGTGACCCGCGGGCTGGAGGGTCGGATCTGGGTGACCTGCAGCTTGAAGGGTCAGATTGAAGTGTCCCGCGGCTGGGAGGGTCAGATTGAAGTGACCTACGTTTTTTGATCTTTTTGGCCACTATTTCATACTTTGGCCTCCAAGTTTGATGCAGTCTTGGTTGTTTCTTGGCAATGTCCTTCTTTTGCATCTTTCGTGCCTTTTGTACAAGAATTCGCGCGTCCGCAAGTAGTGCGTGGCCCTTCTGGATGCGTTCTTTGAGGGTTGAACGTGTCCTTTGGATGAGGACCCATTCATTCATCGTTAGCTTGGAAAAGAGGCCATTTGTTTGCTGTTGAGGGAGTTGGTGCAGTCTGGACTTCAGATTCGCTTCGTAGTGAATCCCGTCAACTGGCTCCAAAGCCTTAGAAGGTCGACACGCAAGTCGTTGGCGTTGCCTTTGGCGTACCCTTTTCGATAAAGTAGGTGCGCCTTCAGTACTCAACCCCTTGATTGAGGAGGAGTTCAGATCTGTAGATCCGGCTTCGTATGAGGCCAAAGGGACATTGCAAGGCGTGATTACAGCAGCAACGGGGGCGTTGATCTTCCTTCACTTGCGAGAGGCAGAGGATCTGGAGAAGAAGGATGAAAGATGTTGGCTCCCACTGTGGTCGCTAGTTTGTT
This sequence comes from Asparagus kiusianus, assembly GCA_022839385.1. NCBI lineage: Eukaryota > Viridiplantae > Streptophyta > Magnoliopsida > Asparagales > Asparagaceae > Asparagus > Asparagus kiusianus. The sequence continues at coordinate 13,075 of BQKN01065299.1, forward strand.
TTCGTCGAAAGTCGCCTTCATTATCGATTTCATTAAAACTTCGATCGTTTACAAATGAATTCAAATAACAAAAATAAAGATTACAACTCTCTTGAAAATAAACGCAAGAACTGTTTATCAGCTCTTGCTTGCGTGGGTGTCTTCGCTTGTGCCGAGGACGTCGATATCCGTGGACGACTGTGAATCAGATCCGGTTGACAGATTAATGATCAAAGCTCTTACTTCACGAAGAAAGTAATCGCTGCAGCGATAATCTCGACCAAGCGAGATCACGGCTCTTCTCGAGATTTAAGACTAAGCTTAACTCCGGAGGAATAGGGGACGGGTTTCAGATCTCTCGAACTCCACTCTTTATGCACAGGAGATCGCTAAGATCTGCTAACCCTTACTGTAAATTCATGGCTCCACTCTATAATTCGGCAGCTTTGTGCCCTCTTGATGCCCATTTCGTGAAATGAGCCCCTAGGCATGTATTTATAGGCTTTAGTTAGGGGGTATTTGGATAAGAACGAGTGATTTGGCCTTATCTTCAGTCTATAACGGCCTAACCATGTTTGTAGATGATATCAAGTCAGTTGGTAACCCCTGAAATAGATAAATCCTGAGAAAACCGCTCAAAATCGTCGAAAACGTGTCCGAGGGTTGAAACTGCTTGACGGGCTCTGCTGACCCGCGGGGGGCGCGGGTCGGTGTGGTCTGACCCACGCGGGGCGCGGGTCGGCCTTGGCTGACTTGCTCGAGCACGGGTTGGTTGCGTCCAACCCACGCGGGCGTGGGTCGGATGCAACCGAACCGTGCTTGCGCGAGAAGTTTGGCCTTTGCTGAACTTTCTCGGTGTTTTCTGAGTTTTCTCGGACTTGTATTTTTTGCCATTTTGTGTATTTGAGCGTCTTGTTGACTTGCACACGTCGTTAACTCGATTCATGCATTCGTTAGCTTCTTTATGACACTTGGGACTAACCACAAGCATGGCGGGCACTTTGGCGAGCGCGAGTTGACTGACGCACACGAGCTGATTGACGCGCGCATGTTGACCGACCCACGCGAGCTGATTGACGCACGCGTGTTGACCGTTGCGCGCGAGCTGGTTGACGCGCGCATGTTGACCGTCGCACGTGAGCTGATTGACATGCGCGTGTTGATTGACGCGCGCAAGCTGATTGATGCGCGCGTGTTGATTGACGATGCGAGCTGATTGACGCGTACGTATCGATTGACGCGCGCAAGCTGACTGTTGGGCATGTTCGGACAATTGGAGGTGGCTGGTGACCCAATACACGGTTGGTTTGCCATTCTGGCTCATGCACTTGTCAATGTCAGATAATCCTCTTAGACTCGGATAACGACGTTTATCATCTTCTCTCCGTCTCAAGCTGTGTGCGGACACCTATAGGCATTTTTAGATGCCTATAACTCTGAAGTGTATACGAGTATAAACTGCTTCTCCATATAACTCCGAAGAGTATATGAGAATAAACTGCTTCTCCATGTAACTCCGAAGAGTATACGAGTATAAACTGCTTCTCCATGTAACTTCTAAGAGTATACGAGCATAAACTGCTTCTCTATATAACTCCAAAGAGTATAAGAGTATAAACTGCTTCTCCCTTTCCTTCGACGGGTATACGAGATTAAACTACTTCCCTTATTTCCAACAACAGAAAGTTCCTAAAGAATATTACTCTTAATATTCTTAAGGATAACCCAACAATGTGGCTGAATATAATTGGATTCAGATTCGCCAAAGAGCTGGGGGTGGAATACCTTAATTCATTCTAATGGGAAGTTCCTGGAGAATACTACACAGGGTATTTTTAAGGATAACCCAAAACCGATTGATTATTCAAGGTGAAAACCAATCATCAGAATAATTCATTCTTAATCATGATTAAGAACCTCCTACTGTGGCTATTTAATCATTTCCAAGATGATTAAAACCCTCTCACTATGACTATCCGAGTACTCTTTCGTCGAGATGAGATTCAATGACTTTATCAGGTCAATCTTCCCTCATGAAACTCTAACTGTAACTCTAAAATCCTTCAAGGATGAAGCACATCCTATCTACTTCAACCTACTCAGGAGCAAGCTGCCATAACCCTTTACGATCATTGGCATCTTCTTGATAACCAGGATTCTCTTACGAAGTGAAAGATGATGAAATGTCCTCTTTCTTTCACCCACAATCCTGGGTTGGTTTCAATTGTCAGGATCAATCCCATCCACTCCCGCTTTGTTTTTGGAGCGCTCTTTTGTTGAGACGAGATTCAATGACTATATCTGGTCAATATTTCCTCACGAAACTCTAATAGTGTAATTGTGAAGTGCTTGATGACTCGCACGGTCCTCCACCACAAAACCTCTCACTGATCAAATTAATTGACGGTGGGTTCACAAAAATTCTTCATGATTAAATCCATTCAAACTCCCATTGTGCCTATCCTTTAACACTCCCACTGTTGACGTCCTGACACGACACTCAAAATTTCAATCTGCTGATCCATTGCGATTATCAAACCCCTTCGTGTTAAGTCCTAGTCACTTGACACCGAAAACCCCCACCGAGTGATTTATACAAGTCAATATTCTCACTATTATTTGTACCATACTCTCACTTCTTATTTGGTCAAACCTTTAAACAGTTAGGACCAAAGCCAAAATCCCCTCTCGATTCCTTCCATGAACGAGAGGTCCACAAATTGAGCGATCAAACATTTAAACGGTTAGGATTGTCTCAAACTCCTATTTGGTCAAACCTTTAAACAGTTAGGACCAAAGCCAAAATCCCCTCTCGATTCCTTCCATGAACGAGAGGTCCACAAATTGAGCGATCAAACCTTTAAACAGTTAGGGTCGTCTCAAATTCCCTTCGATGAAACCTTTAAACAGTTATGACCAAAACTAGAATTCTCATTCAATAAATGAGAGGCTTCCACCCATATCGGATGATCAAAACTTTAAATAGTTAGGGTCGTCTCAAATCTCATCCTGGTCAAACCTTTAGACATTTAGGACCATGGTTGGAATTCTATCTCGATAAACGAGAAATCCACTTTCGGATTGGATAACCAAACCTTTAAACAGTTAGGGTTATCTAAATCTTTTCGATTCTCGGAGTGGAGATCCCGCTCTTAGTTTTATCCCTTCAGATTCTTAAATTGAAGATCCTATTTTGAGTTTCTTTTGCACCAGGAGATAGAATATAAATTTTTTCCTCTCCAGTATCAGGTTCATCTCTACCAACAAACAAGAGACCTAGAAGATAGAATATAAAATTCTTCCTCTCCGGTATCGGGTTTGTCTTTGCCCCAAGAGAAGACACAATTTTGCAACATCGAAATCCATGCCTTTTACGCATGGGGGATGTTACCTCGATCCCTTATTAGAGATAAGTTTACGCCTAACACATGTTGTCGGGTGGTCCATTCCTGCAAAAATGACCAAGCCTATGTATTCAACATCATAGCACCAAGTCCAAGAGAGTTTATTCTCTTAGCACAACATTAAATGCAAAACGGACTTAAACAATCTGCATGCTAGCCCGACTCAAACGGTAGTCGGTAAAGGCTCATCAAACCCGTTGATAGCTGAGGGTTTGTTAAAAATCCTATAAATACAATAGTTATTGGCGTACCATCTTTATTAGTTGGTCTCGTGACTTGGGTATCCAACAAACTCAGGATAAAATTCATACCTGTAGATGAACCGACCTGAATAATTAGTCCTACAGCCGCGACACTCGGGACCGTCATGCTCCAATGCCTTAAAAGCTTAAACTATATAGACTCTAAAGAGTATACGAGTATAAACTGCTCCTCCTTTCAACTCCGAAGAGTATACGAGTATAAACTGCTTCTCAAACCTCCCAACAGGTACACAAGGTTAAACTGTTTCCCGAAAACTCCAAGGAGTATACAAGTATAAACTGATTCTCCACGCTCCAACATCTCAAGAGTCTAAACTGTGTAGATTCCACTTAACGTATGAGTATAAACTGTGTTTCTATCACAATGGAGGTCGACACCAGTAAAAGCATCGATAACTTTACCAAAACAACGTACAGATCAATTCCAAGTCGAAGGATAATCCCTAGGAGTTCATTCATAATTCATATATGAATTTTTGAACAGGATGAGTAGTTCATTGTCAATTCAACGGCACGAGCTAGATTCAGCAATTAGCACAACAGCTTCAGTTTAAGATTTTGACAATGGTCAAGGGATAAACATAGCACCGGGAAAACTCCAGCTATCTGAAAATAACTGGATAAACTAAAATATAGAGAAGTCAACGAATTAAAGTAAGAGTATATCATATCCAAAGTATTCCAGACTCTTCTATAAAAGATTGAGGCTGAAACACTTTGAATGGGATATCTGTAGGCATTAAAAATTACCTATAAATTATCATACATAGCTCAAGATAGGGAGAAGGTGATAAAAGTCATCATCTGAGTTGAAGGGGATTATCCAAAGCTAAAGATCAACTAAAGAATGCACAAGAAGCGCATCATAAAAATTTCAAGATGTAAAACATGTCTCAGAAACATAAGAGGAACTCACAATTTTCGAGACAGTTACACGTATCTCTAAAACTACAAGGAAGATTGCAGCTTCCGAGACACATACAACTATCTCGGAAGCATGAAGAAAAAATACAGTTTTCGAGATAGTTGCAACTGTCTCGGAAACTATGAGGAAGACTACAGCTTCCGAGACACTTGTAACTGTCTCGGAAGCTAAGATGAACTGAACGAAGGTTTACTCAAGATTTGTGCACTCCACATGGCTCCATAAATATCAGAGATCATGTGTGAACGTGTGGATGACGTTACAAGAGAAAATCACGCTCATAATTGTAGAAATCATGGCATTTAAAGGTGGGGAAAGCGGTTACAAAATGACTGAAAACTAACCATGCTTCCGAGACAGTTGCAACTATGTCGGAAATGGAAAGCCAACCATGCTTCCGAACAGTTACAACTATCTCAAAAATGGGAATCCTCCGATGGGATTTTTTTCGACTTATGACTTCAGTTATTATTCCTAAAGGCTATAAATACCCCCTAGGACTATTACTGACAAGGGGGAGGCAGAACTAAGGAGGGGGGAGCATTTTGGAGCAGAGTAAACAGAGAGTCTTGAGCAATTTGGAAAATTTCAAACAAGAAAGAGAGAGTATTCATCACGTGCAAACCTTTTTCAGAGTTCTTATGATTCCTTGAGATCTAAGCTTTGACTTGATCTTAAGAAGAGTGTTTATCTTACATCGATAAGATATTCACTTGTTTCTTACTTCTAAATAAAGCAAGAATTCCCAAATAGCATTCACGATATAGCCTTCATGAATCAATCTGAATCTGTGATTCGGTGGTCCACGGGCTAACGCACCCCCGGCATAGGCAAAGATCTCACGCAAGCAGTGATCCAAAACGATCATGTGTGTGTTTCTAAAGAGTATTTGTAATTTAATTTTGTTTTAAAGTGTTGTTTTACAAAGCATGAAACTTGCTCTTCTGCATTCATTGTAATCGATAAACAATTATAATGAATTCTACAACATAACTTGTTCCTAATGCAAACAGATATCAATCTCACCACACAATCACAAGATGAAATAAGAGAAAATCTCTCACAACAATCCTATGACAAGGATCAAGAGATAAACAAATCAACCTTATTGTGCATCCTTTAATGCAGTTTTTGCTCTTTTCACTTGTTCACTAATGTTATTAAAGTGTTTCTTATTCAGATCCTTCAGAGCTCCTTTCAACATTTTAAGCTTTGAGTAAACTGAGAGCATAGTGTGTCCTTGGATAGGAGTTTGCCAGATATTTATGACTATAGGCAGGAACATGTCATGCTTGATCCACATCTTAAAAAATCTGAAAGGCTTTTTCCCCTGAATTAGATCTTCATACACAGATATAATGCCTGGGGAGTGATCATAGAAGCTTGGAGTTATATACTCAACATGGCTAGAGTTGAATTTATTAATCCAAGTATCATTAACCAGGGTTCTATCCAGTCTACTCTAAATCCTAGAGATTGCATCATGTTTGTTATTCCAGGTGTAGAAACATCCTATAGTTTTCAAGTGATTAAGAGAGCAATCCTCAATAAACTTGCTGAATTCTCTAGTGTCCTCCTTAGTAAGATTTACTCCTCCTAGTTTTTCTTCATCACTAATCATTGCATTAAAGTCCCCAGAAAGGATCGGTGGCAAATTCCCTATCCTTTGAGAAGTGCTATTAAGATCATTCCACAACTCTTTTCTTGCATCCAAATGGTTGAAGCCATATATAGTTGCAACTATATATGTTGATCAGTCCACAACTCAATTGAGATGACACAATCCAATCTTCCATCTATTGACTTGACAGAGCAAGTAATATGTTGATCAGTCTTGTTAATTACTTGAATATCAAAAAAATTTGGATCCCAAAGAATGATAATCCTGGCTTTCATTGAAGTCCAGACATTAGACACCCAACTCTAATTCCTGGCAATCCTCTTGGTAGTAATGGGAATTAAAGATTCCTTAACCTTTTGTTTCAAGAAGAGCTAAAAAGGATAAATGATATTGCTTTATGTGGTTCCTTACCATGTGTTACTTGGAGGATTTATTCAATCCCCTTACATTCCAGAAGGACAGATTTATTTAAAAAGACCCCCCAATCAAATGTAGAGGGATCACATCTATCAATGTTCATTCCTAAAATACTTGAGATAACCTTCCTGAATTTATTGCCTTGAATAATAGTCCACGAATCATCCTTTTGATACTGACCTAGAATGGTATTCATAGGACTAATATTTTCTTTATCCTTGTAATTTTTACCTTCCTGCAATACCTCCTTGCCTTTTGACAGAGAGAGAGTGCCATAAGTACCATGTTTTTCCTTATGCTCAATATTGTTCTTCATATGCAGATCAATTTCTTTTCCTTGTAGTGGTACAGACTATTGTAAAATGTCTTCATTCCTCATAGCCTCTTTTCCTTTTGCCAGGACTTTCTCCTGAATGTGAATAACATGCATTGGATGCTCAACATGTACAGGATGATACTGATCAACATGTATAGGATTTTCAACATGCACAAGATGCATAACATGCTCTTGCATCATAGTCTCATCCCCCCTAGCCTGAAAACCTTCCTTTTGGGCATGCACAGCAGATTGTACATGCATAGGCTTTATTGGTTGTTTTGTATTGATAGGATTACTAATTTTCTTAGGAATCCATTTTTGAACCTGTCTTCTGCAGAAATTAGATTCATGACCCACCAATCTACAGAAATTGCACCATCTGGGGTTCAATTCATAATAGACCTTTTGGAGATAATTTTTCCCATTTGGACCCTGAATGAAGATTTCATCTGGAAGAGTAGAGGGCATGTTCACTTCAACTAACACCCTTGCATATGCAAGTCTTTGCCTATTAGCTGTAAGCTTGTCTGTGGCAATTGGTTTACCAATAATACTTGCAATTTTGCTAATACTTTTTGCATTCTACAAGTTGAGTTTTAAGCCTGGTAAATGAATCCATATAGGATACACACAATCATTCTTCTTTTCTATCTCATCATCTATTGTCCAAGGCTTCAGGAGGATAGGCCTGGAACCAAAAAACCAAGGGTCATTCTCCAAAATGCTCCTCATATCATCCATGCTTTTAAACTTAAACAAGAAAAGACCAGGTTTGAGTAGGCAAACTTCAGGAATTGCCAGATTTCCCCAAACTTTTAAGATATAAGTTTTCGTTTCTTTGAATTTGGCATTTAGTCCCAAAACTTGTCCAATAAGTGAAGATTTCCAAATAGAACTTCCTTCATTCCATTACTCCTCATCAAAAGTTACTGAATCTTCAACATTTGGTGGCACATAATTCAGACTAAAGCCACTCCCAGGTTTCCTATTATCTGCAAAAAAGCTCACCCAGCTTTTCTTGGCGATAACAAGATCTTGAGGATTCTTTATGGAATCCTGAGGAATCCTAGAAGATTCTAAAGGAGGAAAATCAACTTTATTTGCATCAAGAATTCCAGCATCAGTTCTATCTTGAGATAAATTCTCTACAGCTTCACTCGCTTGTGAGATTTTTCCAGTAGAAACCAATGGAACAGTGACAGATCTCAGAATTGATGAAGAATTCAGAATAAATTGTGGAACAGGATCTGAGATCTTAATAGAATTATCAGCACAATGCTTAGATGAGGAATTTGATAATTCATTCTCCAAATCAAGATCGTCAGTCCAAGAAATTCTAGATACAGAGTTCAAGAACTTACAGGATTGGGTTCATATCATCACTGGAGTACTCTGAGATTGATTAGCTTCCATAGAGAAGGTGCTAGAGTTAAGAATATCAGTCATCAATACCTTATTCCTCTCTCCTCTAGGTCTAGTTGATCCCATGACCTCTAGATCCAAATCTTCATCTTCTTCAGCCAAGATTGTATCAGAGTGATCCCCACAAGAATTCCAAGCTTTTGATCCTATATTGAAGATCTTCTTGCTATTATTTCTCCTCTTTCTTGCCATCTAAATCCAAATTTTCCTCAGTGGGAGCACAGGTTAGCAAGGCGGAGATCGCCTTCTAACATGCACCATGAGAACCGCTCCTTTTTGCAACTTTAGAAGTTTGGCTATGTACAACAATTTTCAAAGACAAGGAAGTTATGAAAACGATAATTATAAGTAAATAAAGATACATATTGGCTAACAAATAAAATAGTTATAAATTTAAAGATCAAATTTTAGTGCAACATACATACACTTCTATGGAGGATTAATTCAATTACAAAAAAATGTTATTTTTTTAGTACATGGTATATATATGTACTTAAAAAATAATCTTTATATGTACATGGTATATGTACTAAAATATAGCTAAATTCGATAGGTCAGGTTGTTGAGAATTAAATCAAACTTAATTATATTTAGATTTCCAAAAATAAACAGTGTGTTTGACCTTTTGGGAATATCACCACACTGATTTTAACAAGAAAGTTATGTTAAAAGATATATTAATTAATTAATATAATTAAAAATCCTATTTATCTAAAGAGTTGGCTATGTAAGTATATTAATTAATTATTCTCAATTAATATGCACACTTCAAATTTTAAAAGATAATATTAATAAGATAATATAATAACATAAATACAATATGTTAATCTAACCAATGTTCTAATATACAATAACAAAATTTCAAATATAATGTAATCTAATAATTAAACATAAAAAGATTTCATCAACTTTATGAATATTGAAGTTATTTTGAAATTATTGGAATGGTAATCTATGTCTTTATAATAATATAAATATGATATTCATACAATTTTAAGAGAGGTATTGGAAGAGTTAAATTTATTTTTAAGGTTTGTTAAAAGAAAGTGAGGTGTGGAAAAATAGAGGTATGTACATGCTTGGAAAGCATGAAAAGACTATAAATAAGATAGCGATCAGGAGATGTAATTATAAATTTTGATAGTACATTCGTAAGTGAAAGATCGGACATGGATATAACAGCAAAAAATTAAATTAAAACCATACTTAGCACGGTCTAAAATACTAATAAATACTAAGAATGAAATTGAGCATACACTATGAAATTGAACATATGCTATTTAGTAATATACAACTCTTAATGATTTTCCAATACATATAATTATACGTCATGCTTTCTACATAATCCACATCAAATTAGAATATATGGAAAATAATGATCAAATTCATATAAAAGATACAAACGGTGGACAGGTTAAGAATTAAGATAAATAATATTTAAACATGTAGATAATAGACTATCTCTAATCAAAACCATACGCACATAAATTAAAGCCAAATGCAAAGGATGAGGATGTTAGTATTATAAAATTCATTTTGTGAAAATATACGTGCGTAACATATGAAGAGTAGTAAAGAAGATATACCTTCCATTAGATGAGAAAAATTAGAAAAATACTACAGTGCACATAACATGTTGTGAAATGCTCTAAGAAAAGAGCAAAGTACTACTTGCAATAGGAGAAATTATAGAGCTATCATTGATAGGGATTTTCTATTTAAATTGTATTTCTCTCTTTATATCATTCAACCCTTTATATAAAGCTTATGCATTATAAATACTTGACTATATAAATAAGCTAACAAAATAAAATAAGGATGCTTTAATTGAACGTTACGGACATCCGTTAATAATTTCGTAACATGAACCATATAATGGCCGCACACGTTTCAATTTGTAATAATCCAAACGTTTGACCGACTCTTTAGTACACATCAGCATTCGAGAAAACGACGCACAAAAGCACTCGACGATCCTGATAACTCCAAACTCCTCAATCAAAACCCCTCACATTTTTTTCTTCTGTTTTTTTATAATACAACTATTATTATCGGAACTAATAAAAAATCTCATCTTTACGGTGGAACCCTAGAATCTCAGGCATGAGTAAGGCGGCGGCGGCGTTGGCGGCGGCAGCAGCGGTGGCGACGGCAGTGGCGGCGGCAGCGATGATCGTGAGAGGGAGGAGGAGGAGGAGGAGGTGGGGGCGGGCGAGGGAGATGGTGGAGGAGCTGAAGGAGCGATGCGCGACGCCGGCGGGAAAGCTCACCGACGTGGCGGAGGCGATGGTGGCGGAGATGAAAGCGGGGCTTGAGCGCGATGGCGGCAGCAAGCTCAAGATGCTCATCAGCTACGTCGATCATCTCCCCAATGGGTAATTCTGTTTATTTTTTTTAATTTTTA
>BQKN01065299.1:23928-96284 GCA_022839385.1 Asparagus kiusianus
ATATATATATATATATATATATATATATATATATATATATATATGAAAGAAATGAGTATGATTTATACCAAGCACAAATTTTTATGTTGGGCAGTGGGATTGACATATTCCCCTCCACTCATTAAAATCGGAGCCCACATTCATATGAGTTGGGAGGTGTTTGGGATTTAGAATGAGTGGATGAGAATAGGACATCTCACTACCAAGCACAAAATTTATGTTTGGTACCAAACATACCCATTTTTCTCATATATATATATACACCTGAGCTAGGCAACTATTAGTAGCATCCAACATGCGGATGCTATCAACCCAATTTTAAAAATCAAAACCTAAAAATAAAAATCCAAGCGAGTAGATGTGATCAACTACACATGAACTAGTCAAAAATAAAATTCCAAATGATTTCAACATGTTTTTAATTATATATCAAGAGGCGAAAATTAACCAACTTCATTTTTAACGGTAAATTAAGAAATATATAGATTTAGGTGTAAATGTGGATGAACCCTTACTATAAAAGCAAAAGTGCATAATACAAAGATGTTTATCTCATAACAGCTTAATACAGATAAGTATATAATAAGAACACAGTCACACAACAGTACATCTTCCTAGGAAATGTATGAGAAAAACATTCTGCAATATAGATGACTTCTGTTGGAGCATTAAGTCATACATTGAAAATAGCAAATGAACGAGAAGGTTGCTATCACTCCGCAATATCCACTGGTTTTGTTGGTCACTACGGATACTGAATATCATCCAATCATGCCAAAAACTCAGAAACATAGTAGGCCAGGAGAAGATTCGAAACTGACTGAAAATTGATCCCCATACTTGTCTAACAAAGCAACACTCTTAAAATAGGTGTTGGGATAATTTTTCTGCATTGAACAAAGAACCCAATTTTCTCATGCTAACACTTGCAAACTGGGAGAATAATCCTATAAAAAGAATGTTGTTTTTTCTTGAGAAATTTTAGAATAGCTGATTTTGATGAATGAGAGTTAATCCTTCAGAAATATTATAGTGCATGCATCTTTAAAGCAACATGACCTGGTTGAAAGTTTTTTTTTAACCAGCATATTTACGTTGGAGTTCAATAATTTGATTAATTTGCTCCTACTATTCGTAGAAATGAGGAAGGATTGTTCTATGCGTTGGATCTTGGAGGAACAAATTTTCGTTGTTTGCGTGTCCAATTGGGTGGAAAGGAAAGACGAGTTGTTAAAAGAGAAGCAGTGGAGGCCTCCATTCCACCCCATTTAATGGTTGGAGGGTCTGATGTGAGTAAAGTTTCAGTACCTTTTATTGAAGGGTGTACTTTTTGTTTTCTGACTTAAATTGTATTAATTTGCTTTCAGGAACTATTTGATTTCATTGCAGAAGAATTAGCTAAGTTTGTGGGTACTGAGGGTGAAGATTTTCACCTTTCTGAGGGAAGGCAGAGAGAGCTTGGATTTACATTCTCTTTTCCAGTGAGACAAACTTCCATTGCTTCAGGAACCCTAATTAAATGGACGAAGGGCTTCAATATTGATGAAATGGTTAATTCCGGTTACTCTATTGATTCTATTTCTACATTTTTTGTGTTGATCTGAAGTAGTTTGGAGACTGGTGTATCAAGAGGGCTTTGTAGTCTTCTAATTTTGCAGTTCAGCGCAAAAAATCAAATCTCTTGTTTACATATCGAAGACTGATGATACTGATAGTAATTGTTTGTATACATGTTATACCAGGTTGGGCAAGACGTTGTGGCTGAATTGACTAAAGCGATGGAAAGAAAAGGTCTTGATATGAGAGTAGCAGCATTAGTGAGTTCCTTAATATCTTTTAGGCTCAGAAATAAAATTATGTTAGAGTGGATTATAAAAACACTTGACTGCTATCTTAATGTAGGTTAATGATACAATCGGAACTTTGGCTGGAGGCAGGTATCATGATGATGATGTCATTGCCGCTGTAATATTGGGAACCGGAAGCAATGCGGCATATGTAGAGAGTGTACTAGCAATTCCCAAATGGCAAGTACTCCTACCAAAATCCGGAGAGATGGTAAAGATTGAATATCCTGCTAAACATATCATAATCATATTATATTCTTACAGTTAACATAACTTGGCAGCATATGACTTGATGATTTTATTTAGTCAACTAAAAGGCTCAAGTCCTGAAAAATTATTGGTTATCCTTCAGTTTTCACACTAAGGTGGTGTCACCTTTTGGTTAGGTTATTAACATGGAATGGGGAAACTTCTTCTCATCTCATCTTCCTTTGACGGAGCATGATCATGCATTAGATGCTGAAAGCTTAAATCCTGGTGAACAGGTAGGCTTCCAGTTGTATGAGGCAACCTGTTTCATGTTTACCACTTTAGATTGTTGCTGAACTGATCCATGGCATATTTACTATTTTTCTTCAGATATTTGAGAAGTTAATCTCAGGAATGTATTTGGGTGAAATTGTACGCAGAGCCCTATTGCAAATGGCTGAAGAGGCTGCCTTTTTTGGTGATGCCGTCCCCCTTAAACTTAGAGTTCCTTTTATATTAAGGTACCATTTATTATTTATCTATGACTCATCTCAGAAAATCAATATCCTGTGTCGTATTCAAGGTTTTAGGTATCAAGATTTTAATTTCTGTGTGATGCTGGACTTTGAGTTGTTCCTGGTTGAGTTTTGCTATTGTATTAATTGAAGTGTGGATTTTTTTTCGGGGGGCGGGGGGGGGGGGGGGGGTTGGGGTGGTGGTGGTTTGGATAGGGTGACGTGGCAAATTTGAGAGACTTTGACCTTTTCTTCTTTGATTGTATGTGATTGTTCTTAGACATATTTTAGACAAGTTAATCAATTTTCACAACACACTTTCAATGTATAACTTGCAACACAGATTTGAATAATGATAATTACGGAAAGTAAAGATGCAACTTCAGAGATCACCAAAAAAAAGCACAACCACAAACATCGAAATTTTATAGTGGTTCAGCAAACCTGTCTTCATCCACTCTTCTCGATAGCGTCATGGCTTGTCAAGATTCAACTTAATACCGCTCTAACTTGCAACCTCAATTGCACCTTGATATTGCGGGAGCCTAGGGCTCCATTACACCTTGGTATTGCGGTAGTAAATTTTCTCCTTCACTCAATACTCTTCCAACATAACTGAGTCACACCTTGATATTAAGGGAACCAAGCCGCTCTGTTTGACAGATCCTCTGAATGCTGGCCTCTGATCTCTAACACCCTAGAGAGCAATATAATCTCCTAACACCTGGGAGATAAGTCGTAATAAAAAAATCTCTCTTTTCACAAAATAGAGATTGTTAAGCTCAATAAAACAATTAATCTATATTCCTGTAAAATAATAGTTAATCATAACTAGAAGCACAACTCTCTAATCAAGATCCAATCCAAATGTGATATAAAATCAAATCAAACAAATAAGGATTGGTTAGAGAACAAAAACCTAACGAATTAGATGTTGTCGATCGAGATGGCTAAAACTACTGTGAATAATTGTATGAATTTTCTGTTGAAAAGCTTAGAAATTAATGCTCAAAGTATTGATAAGATACCATATATTTCACCCTTTCTCATTAACGTTTGCTCAATGAAGCACTGTTTGTAGGTTTTTGGTGGGAGACAAGACTGTTATGTATCACATATATTTTCCCCCAAGTCAAACCTATTTAAAATTCAAATTAGATCCAAAAATCAACTTAGAAAAGTAAGACTATACAAAATCCCTACATTTTAAATCCCAATCGATCGCTCGAGTGGTAGGTAGACCGAACACTCTAGTCTGTTTTTATGTTTGTTTGACGTTTCACGCACATGTTATTATGGTTTTGCTCCTGGTTCACTAAAATGGTCATTACTTGAGCCATATAACTCAGAACTGACTCAAATTTGATTCTATTGATTTGTAATGGAATGGTAGCGCTCTTATGTGGTTCAATGCTGAAATTAACTAATATTAAAAACAGGAGTTCATTGGAAATACCTAAACATTTCAACATAGTTGCATATCTTCATCGTAATTCAATTGGTATGTGTATTTCTTTCTTTTTGAAGTTTACTTTCATATAATATGACATTAATAATTAGTCTTCTAATCATGAAGCTTGTGCTTTTGATCATTGTACTTGAACACTTTACCGCGAAGCACTAAAGCTACGATGTCCAAACTTCATCACTTCATACTCCTGAAATACTCGGGAATACTATGCATACAAAATATAGTTCATTATCATTAAAATATTATGAAATCAAAATCATAAGTCAGCAAAAGTGTTCTTTATTTTCTGTTTGTTTGTTCTGATTTCCAGTAGGCCAGGATCTTGTATCTCCTTTCTTTTTTTTAATGGTTTGTTTGTTGGGTCAGTGTCCAGGATCTTGTATCATTTATGCTTAATTTCTCTCATTAGTTTTTTGGAACCGTTGCTTTTTTGTTTGATACTACTCTAATTGCTAATCTGTTTGAAGAAATGTTGCTGCTAGAGTTGCCTCAAAGTTACATTCTCATGTTGTCAGCTTCTTTCTAAGCATGCCGTAAGGCTTTAGTTTAAGTTCATTATTGTTATTTTTTTCCCGGCTGGTCTGAAGTAGTTACAGATTTTGAATGAATCATTAGATCTAGAAACTAAGTTGGGAGACATGAGTTTATTCTAACATATCCCTCCATCCCAGATTTAGAATGAATCATTAGATCTAGAAACTAAGTTGGGAGACATGAGTTTATTCTAACATATCCCTCCAATGGGATGGTTGGTCAAGAGGAATGTTTTTATATTAAACAGGACTAATAAATTATTCCTTACATATGAATGTCAGAAAGGAGATCCTCTCTTCTGATGTTAACTGCTAAATCACCAAATATCCACTTTAATACCACTCCGTTAACATTCTCGACGGTCTATTCAATTCATTATTTGGCACCTGAATAGAAGCTTGGACTCAGAGTAGTTAGATGTAAACCCATACATCGTTAAATCTTTTTTTTTTTTTGATACTTCTGAATAGATTAAGGTACCCTATGATTCTTCTTCAAGCTCTTAAATATCATTTCCCTAATTTCAGTGAGCTATATGTTGTTCAAATTGATTCTTTAGAGATTTTTGCACCTTATCTATGAGAATTGGCCTACATCCACAAAGAATGAGTACACACATAAAGTTATATAGTCTTTTTGAATTTTCTTTGTTAACTCGGGATCCAATAAATTGACATAAGATAAGTTTTGTCTAAAAGAATAATAAAAAAAACTCAGAAGATATCATATCTTATACAGTGTCCACAGCAGAGTTTGTATAGGAAACAATGTCCACCTCTGAAGCACAGATTAGCTCCGGAGGCCACGAATCCGTGTCCGACTCGAATCGGATACGGATTCGTGCACGACACGTGTCGGACACGGTCAATCCGTGTCTGACACGGTCAATCCGTGTCTGACACGGGTCAACGGTCAATCCAGGGGGGACACGGTCAAGGGAAGACGGATGGCTCAGATTCGCCGAACAAAAAGAAAAAAAAAGATCGGTGAAAGACAAAACCTGAAACCCAAACCCAAAACTAAACCCTAATTTTT
Organism: Asparagus kiusianus; assembly: GCA_022839385.1. Classification (NCBI taxonomy): domain Eukaryota; kingdom Viridiplantae; phylum Streptophyta; class Magnoliopsida; order Asparagales; family Asparagaceae; genus Asparagus; species Asparagus kiusianus. Next base: position 29,520 of record BQKN01065299.1, read on the forward strand.
TCACTCACCCGAGTCCCGATGCCGCCACAAAATCGTCGATCTCGTCTTCTCTCTCTCGCTGCTAGGTCAGATCCCGTCGCTCGTCCTCGTCCTCGTCCTCGTCCTCGTCGATCTTGGCTCCACTCGTTGCTGCTAGGTTAGATCTCGTCCTCGTCGATCTCGTCTTCTCTCTCTCTTCGTCTCTCTCTCGATCTCTTCGTCTCTCTCTCTGAGTCTCTCTTTGATTCTCTTTCTCTCTTTCTCTCTCTGAGTCTGTCTCTATCTCAATCTCTCCGTCTCTCTCTCAGTCTCTCAGTCTCTCTTCACTTATTTTTTTTTGAAAAGACTTACCTTTTTTTTGTTTATGTAGCTTCGTGCTACTGTTGAGCAACTGAGCAAGTCACAGAGCTGCAATCCTATTCTTCATTTGGTATTTTGTTTTTTTCAATTTCAGTTTTAATTTCTTAACATATGAATATTTTTTTCAATTTTAATTTCAGTTTCTTAACACAAATGAATTATTAACATTACACATATGAATATTTTGTTTGCTGATGATGAAGGCAATGAAGAAGTCATCGGACTAGCTTCCACTTCATCTTGATGTACTTTTTGTTTACAAACTTGTCATTTTGTGATAGAATGAGTATGTACTCCAATTCCTTTTTGTTTACAAACTTGTTATTTTGTGATAGATTCATATTTTAGATTGTTAGTTGAATTTTATAAAATTTTCTATATATAATAATAATTTTAAAAAATTTCCTTGCCGTATCCCCGTATCCTATTTTTTTGGATTTTGTCGTATCTCATATCCGTGTCCGTGTCGTATCCGTGTCCCGAAACCGTATCCGTGCATCATAGGTGTCCACAACAGAGTTTGTATAGGAATGTATATGCTTGAATTGTCATGTTCTTGTGAACTTCTTTTACCGACAATGTGAATATTGTTACATAGATTGTACCAGTTATGGTGATGAAACATTCTCCGCTGCTGCCTCTTTTGCAAGAAGATAAACTTACTCCACCACAGCAAAAGTTCTTTTCTTTTTTCCTTTTTTTTTTTTTTTTTTGGGGGGGGGGGGGGGGGGGCGTTAGTTTGATAGCATGTATGTAGGTTCCATTTCTGAAATCGAGGAATGTGCAATTTGCAGGACGCCTGTAGTATCTGCCATGCATCATGATATGTCCTCTAATCTCAACATCGTTGGTAAGAAACTGGAGGAAATCCTAGGGGTAAGTTTCTTTTTTTACTTGTTGAATCCTTCAAGTTCTCACTGAAATACTATGTAATTCTGGGGTTTGAACTTTGTCTAAATTTTAGATCACCAGTTCTATCGATACAAGAAAACTTGTCCTTGAGGTGTGTGATATTATTACAAAGCGTGGTGCCCGTCTTGCTGCTGCTGGCATATTTGCTATATTAAAGAAGTTAGAAAGGCACAAGGCAAGTGTGGACAAGCCAAGAACAGTGATTGCTATAGATGGGGCTCTTTTTAAGCACTACACCATATTCAGCAAAGTCTTGCAGAGTACTCTCGGAGAACTTCTCGGAGAAGAAGCCTCGGATTCTATTATTGTCAAGCTTGCCCATGATGGGTCAGGCATTGGTGCAGCTCTCCTTGCTGCCACTAACTCTCACTACATTGGACTTAAGGGGTCCTAAGGTTTCTGAGACAATCCGGGTGTATATTATGATCTTCTAATTTCACCCTTTCATTTTCTTTCTTCCCTCGAAGAAAAAAAGCTTGTACAGCAAGGAGTATATAATTTTGCATTTAGCCACTCTTTACAGCTCTTTTGTTCAGCAATCTTGCTATAGGATTGCTATTGCTTCATTTACACTGTTCCTCTCTTTGAGAGTTGTGTAGACATTCCCTCTGGGCCGGCCTAGCCTGGAGAACCGGGCCCGGGCCGGGCAAAACCAGAGCCCAGGCCCGGTTGCCCCGGGCCTGAGCCTGAGCGGGCCGGACTCTGGGCCGGTCTGGGTTTTATTTATTTTTTAAAATTTTTTAAATTTTTTAAAATTTTTCAAGAATACAAAGCAAAAAATAAACACAATTTTGATAAAAAGTTATATTATTAATTAATTATAATTATGTAATTTATAAATATAAAAAGTTATAGAAATTAAAATAATATAAAATAATTGTAGAATTTATAGAAACAAACAAAATTAAAAATAATTGTAGAATTTAAAGAGCCCAAGAACCCTAACGCCCAATCAAACACATATAAATATATATGTTGTGGTTAGGATTTGAACCACTGACCTCCTCTCCAAACTCAAAAATTTTAACACTAGACTAAGTAGTTCAATGTATTCATGTAATTCTACATATGTGTGTGTGTGTGTGTGTATATATATATATATATATATATATATATATAAATATACTAGTTTCTATACACGTGCAATGCACGTGATTAAATATCAGAATATTTTTTTTTTACTTTTCATTACTATTGATAAGTCATATTTGTTTTGATTATTAGATTTGCTATAATTTTTATTTAAACATTATAAAAAATCAATGTAATGGATTTTTGTGCTAAACTGGGATCCACATATTTAACTAGGATATCTTAATTGATTCTCTAAGAAAAAGATATCAATGTACATAATAACATCTTCAAGCCGAATAGTAAAAAAAAGTTAAATCAATAATACATGTCATATTCCAAACTCTACTAATCCCAAGCTATAATATGGAGTCAAGCATGAAAAATAATATTATTATGAACTATAATTCTAGCAATAAAGAAACAACATTTCTTATTTCATTAAAAACAGAATTGCACAACACTTTTGGACATTATAAGCTCATGCTTTATAATAAATAATCTCAAAATTAAACATAAAAAAAGAAGTACAACAAACATGATACACACACACACATACATATATACATACATATGAGATCTCAACATACATGATTGGATAGACTTAAAATAATAAAAAGAAAAAAATTAAAGATTAATGGTAACTATAGTATAATTTTATGTGATAAAAGAAATCACATAAGCATACAAAAATACTAAAAATTTTGCATGAAAATCACTTCTAAAAATTTCTAATTTTACTCAAAAATTAAGTTATAATATAAAATGTTCAAAAATATTATCATTTATTCTTTCGTTTCATATTTTAATTGAGCGGAGATCAATCTTTCTCCACCTTTATCTTTTTCATGGGTAATTCTAGAGTAGCGTCTTCATCATCTACGTCGATTGCGATATCAGGTTGGAGGAATTTCTTGTTATATTATATTTCCTTCATCTCATTCATCTTTTATCTTCTCATCTAACTTCATCAAGAATTTGAATGTCTTTCTGATGTTCAACACAAAATTCTAGAAATGTGGACTCTGATTATTTTTTTGTTTCAATGAGAATAAAGGTAGATATAAAAAAATTCTGATTTTTTAATTTAGTACTTGAATAGAGTTAGGAATTATCTCTTCTTTCTCTACAATGAATTATTCTGCTGTGTATCCAAAAAAAATTCTGTCGTATTAAATAGTGTTACTTTTGCATTGTTCGTGCTATTTTCCACAAGAATCTTAACTATATATTTGTAGTTTTCATTGTTGATTTCTAGATATATGTTAATATTGTAACTTGATTTGTTCATGTTATAAAAAAGTTATATTACTTAACATTGGTACTGAATCATCAACGATTCTGTGGTATTTATCATTCACACTCTTTATTAACATCTTTATCTACCTTCTTATTGCAGTCTTTACAAATATAGAACCATGGCTGGAGTCTATTTAAAATGGCAATTATCTTTGTCTTAAATGTGCAATAGCATATCTGTATATTGGGGAAATTTAGTTAGGTTTAATTGTGTTAATAAGATTAGGTTTATAATATTGCACCTGTATCGAAATCTGTATAATATCATAAATTTGAATTTGTTTTACATTTATAAAGAGTGTTGATGGAGATCCTTTTGTTTTTAGAGCTTCATCTAAATGAAACTTTCATATTAGATTAAATTATAATACTATTTTATTTTTGGGTTATATGAAGGTATGTTTGTTCTACTTACCATTCCGTTAATTCTTTAGCAAGTTGTATTTTTCAATTGATACATATTATTGATATAATTTACGATGGTATGCTTGTCTTCCCTACAAAACTGAGATAATCATAAGATGAATTTTATGTTTAGTTGTATTTAATAAGAAAGTCAGTAATAAAATATGTGCCTTTGTATATAAAGATTTTAAAATCTAATAATGCTATTATGGGCGAACAAAAGAGTATCAAAAAATAAAAAACAGATCTTTATTCCTTCTATTTTATTTTTTTATTGAGTCGAGATCAATACGTCTCTACCTTTATCTTTTATCTTGATAATTCTAGAGTAATATCATCATCATCTACATATATTGTGAAATCAGGCTGGAGCTAGATTTCTTATGTTGTTATCTTAGGCTCATTCATCTTTTGTCTTCTTATCTAATTTCACAAAAAAGTTGAATGTATTTTGTTGTTCAACACAAACATCTAGAAATACGGACTTTGATTATTTTTCTGTTTTAATGAGAATAAATGTTAATTTTATATATGTGAAAATTTTGTCTCTAATTTATTATTTAAATAAAGTTTGGAGTTACCTCTTTTTTTCTCTATAATGAATTCTTCTAATGTGCATCCAATAAGAATTTTTGATGCGTCAAATAATGTCATATTTGCTCTATCTATGTCATTTTCCATGAGGATTTAAACTAAATAACTGTATTTTTCATTGTCAATTTGCCTTAAATTATAATGTTAATATTTAATTTTGATACGTTTATTTCATGAAGAAGGGGTATTATTTAACTTTGGTACTATGTCATCAGTAATTTTATGACATTTATTATTTGGATACTCTTATTAATATCTTTCGTATAAGCATAGAATCACGGCTCAGATCTAATGTAAATGGTAGTTATTTTTGCATTATAGGTGCAATGTCTTGTCAGTATATTGGTAAATAATTTTTAGGCTTAATTGTACAAACGTTAGAGTAAGTCTTGTAAGATCAATATTTTGTCTTTTTGTGCGATCAAGCCAGAAGTATACGGGACGGATGTGAGTCCTTTCACTTCTTGAATAGCTTGGCAGGCATGAGACGACTATTTAGGACGAAATAAAACAAAATAGCAATATATTATTGCTCTTGATTTTTTCCCCTTCGAACCTCAAAGAGCACCACACACTGAATGTACCTGACCTCAATGTTACAATCAATCAATATTGTAAAAGCCCGTAAACCCAATTTAAGTAAAGGGGCCTTCGTTCTCTAGTTTAGTTGGTGAGGGGGTGACTCCAGCAACTGAATTTGGGTGTTTTGAGTTGTGGATGGTATAGATGATGGTTTTCAAAACAGCGGGTATGTGGGTGGGTAAATGGTTTTTGTTTATGCAGTATCCTAATTGGAAGCACAAGAAACAACCTTGGGCTTTTCTATTAGGGTCCAAATACAATTCAGGCCTATTTCCTATCTATAAATAAGGGTTAATTACACAAACCCCTTGAACTTTGGGGGTTGTTGCATATAACACCATTAAACTATGTTTATCCCACATAAACCCCTTCAACTATGGGGTGTCTCGCAAAACCCCACTGAAATTTATCTTATCTCACATAACCCACCTTCGTGTAATTTGTAAATAACTAAAATATTTTTGAGTGAAAAAAATCTTAAGCTTCGTCACTTGTCGTTTACACGGAACATACTCCCTCCACCAAAATTTTAAAGTTTTGCTCTCAAGCAAATTTTAGTTTTTCACAAAATTATAGGCATGAGAGCTATGTGAGATAAGGATTTTGGGGGAAGGGGGTGTTGTGAGACACCCTATAGTTCAGGGGGGTTAAGTGGCATAAATAAAGTTTAGCGGAGTTATGTGCAATAAATTGAAGGGGTTTAATGAAATTGATCTCTTCAAATAATAAAGTCCAACACCAAAATACAAATACACCAGCCATACCTAGGCAATATAACCACATATGCTGCAAAATATCAAAATAAAACCACTAACTTATCTCATAACCTAGATACAAATAGAGTAAAAATATGAATGAGACTGAGGTAATTTGTTATTACATTGCACGTAGAAGCAGAGAATACACATTAAAAAATGAAAGAGCTCGACTTTCAACATCAACTTGATTTTAATAAGTTAATTTGAAATAGCTAAGATTTCATCCAATGTGATCATTAAAAAAACTTCAGGTCCTTTTCCCCTTTACATAGATGTATTGATTTCTAAAGAAAGAAATATTTATAGTAAATCACAAGCAAAGCTTAACATTATTAGTACATAATGACTTACCTTGTCATTAACCTCCTAAGACTTCAATTTCTCAGCATTGCTAACTTTAGATCAATGTACTACAAACACAAACAAATAGTTTAAAGATAAATTTTGTAAAATGTTTTGAGGAAAATAGCACTAAATCATAGAAGTGGATAATAGCAATATAGCATACACCAGTTTAAATGCTTAAAAGACTGCTCTGAAGGATCACTTATTACTTGTAATTATAAAATATATCTCCATCCGTAATCTAAAGGAAAGAGAAAATTAACATTAAAAATTAAAAGGCAATCAAAATAATTTACAACCAAAAAATTTATTCACTTGTTCCCCTAAATTTATAGCAGCCAATGCTAAGAAATTTCAACAACAATGTGGGATTCAGATCTTACCCATATTGAAACATAATAATAATAAGTTCATTTCCCTATGCCAGATGCTAATAACAATATAAGAGGAAATTAAAAATAAATCATAAATGAATGGACTTGAATTAGGACGAACTCACCATTTGTATCTTATGCTAATCTTTGTTTTTATAAAGGATATCTCTGAATTTTCTAATAGTTTCTCCATATATCGATAGGGCAAATTTAGGAACGTCACAATTCGAGATAGAGTTCTCTAACTCATTGGTTACTTCAATATCAAATCCTCCTTAACGTGATAGAAATTTGTACTTATGATTTGAACAATATTTGAAGACTTAGCATCTTGCTGGGGAAGATTACCAAGGGATATATCATCGAGGTGATGAATTTTGATACTCGTGATTTGAATAAGATTTTAAAACTTATCACTCTATTGAAGTGGGCTAATAAGTTGATTATAATTTGAGCAATTTTGGGGACTTATCGTTCTACTGATGAGAATCGATAAACTGATTCTGACAGAGGAATTGTTGTCACATCGGAGGTTATGCAAGTTGAATTCAAACTCTGTGGGGATGATGTATTGTTAACTTAACGCCAATAGAGACTTTTGTCAGCTGAATCAGCTTAAACCCTGCTGAGGATGTACAGATGTTTTAACAATACTCTGTTGAAAGAGTGCCATGTTTTGAATTCAAGGGTGGACCTTTCATTCGGCACTGTTAGAATGCAGAGGTATCCTCTGCAGTTGAGATTTTGAACGTAGGGCTAAGCCCTTTGTTAAAGTCTGGCAACGCAGGTCTGGGCCCAACACTCTGAATTTGAACGCACCTTTAAATTGTTGTGTTTTAATCTTCTCTCTTTTTCTGTAAACACAATGTCTCATCTTGCGTCTTATCAGAAGTCTAAGCGACTGTGATGATGACGAAGAGTCCATACTTAGATGAGAGTTTCAGAAACCCGTGCCTCCCACAGTGGTTGCATATAAATAGACTTGATCAGTCCCATCAAAGGCCCATAACTCTTACACTTTTATCTTAAGCCCTTAAACGAGTTTCTTCTTGTTAGTTCTAGAGCTTCATCAACTCTTCTCAAACATCTCTAATCATCTGTGACCATGGCTTCCATGGATTCTCGCTCGAGGGAGAACGTAAAGGCGACCTGCAATGTGTCGCCGTTAGGGGACGTCTCTGGCTCCACGTCTGGGTCGCCGTTGAAACCTCCATCACTGATGTCTGATCGTTGAGGTAAGTAACATTATTGTTTACTTGTTTTTGACAAGTTTTTCTCAAAACCCTGAGTAGGTTCTGGGTTGATGACGATGAAGACTGTTCATCTCCTTAATTCTGAACGCAGAGGTGATCCTATATGTTTATGGGTGAAACGAAGGGTTAATCCCTTCGTTTTGAAACACGAGTTTAATCTACTACGTTTGGAAAATATAACGCAAGTTTAAATCTATGTGTTCAGGTTAATTCAACGTAGGTTTAGACTCCTCGTTTGAACTCGAGTTTAGTCTTCTGCGATTGAATTCGTCTTCTAGACTTTTAGGAAGTTTTATTAACTTCAACTTTGCTTATTTTGTAGCGCGAGACGAGGTTCCTACCACTGGATGGACGATTATATATGACTCGAGGTCCGCCCATCTAATCCAACCCATCTCTATAATCCTCCTCAACGAGGATCATGAGAGGGTAACCTCCGAGTCGTATTATCTGAGACCCGATAGTACTCTTTTTCTCCTCAAGTGTTTTGAAAATTAGGTGAAACAAGCCTTTTCCATCATGGAGCATGGTCGGGGTTCTTTCTCCGAGTTCCACGCTTCCATCGAGGAACGCTTAAGTGCCCTTGCTTGCGTCAACCTTCGCCTTGCTCTGCATTGCGCGGAGAAAATCCACCGTTACACGGGCGCTGTTCGCTTCTTGGAAGAACTGAGGTGCACGAACTTAAGGCTACAGATGCAGTAGGCCATAAGTGACGCTCGGATGAAGAAGAAAGCTGATGACATAGCTCGAGGCCGTAGCATTTCGGAGAAGAAGGCCTTGATTTGGAGCCTACAGAAGCAGCGTCTCCATGCAAGAGCCAGGTTTGTTGTAGGCGAGCTAACCCTAGAAGAGTTTAACCTGGGGGATGCCACCCTCTACGCTATGGTTCAAGCAGAGAAGGAGGCTGTTCAAGCATTGTAATGGGAAGCTTCTGCTGCTGCTGCGCTCATCGACATTCAACTTCGAAAGAAGGTCGAAGAGGAGGTGCTGGCGAAGCATGAGGGGGATATATCTGAAACTGAGGCTTATCTTTCCAGTTTCTCTTTATTTTAAGCTCCAGCAACACTTACCCTTTTTTTTGCTTTGTAATAACTTTACATTATTCCTCCCAACATGTGTTATCTGTTTGGACTGTTGATATTTACTGCTTTTTATTACTCCTTCTTTGTCATCGTGTTGGATTATAGATTATCTTTACTATAGTTTAGAATAATCTTAGAAAATTCCCATGCTAGGGTTAGACCTCTACGTTTGCGTGTCAAACTCCTTGTTCAGAATTTAGAAATGCAAGTTTGAGCTCTGCGTTTAAAAGGCTAAAACGTAGTTGTTAGACCTGCGTTCAGGAAGGCTAACAGCCTTATCCTTTAACGCTGGGGATGCGTTCCAAGTCATTGGGACTCTATCCTAGAATCCTGCGCCTCATTAACAGCTTGATTGCTATTATAAACAGATCCCTTGGGGTCATCTTTTAAGAGTTACCTAACTCTTTTTCTTCTTTATTTGCTCTTGAACGAGATTGTTCATCTCCTTCTACATCTTCAACATTCCTTGTTCGTCTCTAACCGCCAACGTAAATGGCTTCAAAGGGCACAAACTCTCACCTAAACCAGGCGGTCGAATCGGCCTCTCCAACCTCGTCAGTTATGAAGGCTGACGGTGCTCTTGAGATTGCAACTGTATCGTCGCTATCTGTGCCTGCTGATTCTGGTAAGCGATGACCCAAACAAGTTATTTTAACAAGTTTATTTAACTCTAGATAGGTTTTTCATCAAGGACAATAATGAAGATAATTCATCTTCTCCTGAACAAAATGCAAGCATTGAACTCTGCGTTGTTTATGAAACGCAGAGTTGATCTCTGCATTTTAGAATAAAAATTGTAGGCTTCAACTTCTTGCGTTTAAGATTGATAACGCAGGTCTGGACTCTTTGTATTTTAGATTAGCCCATTAGACTTGCATTAGTAGCTTGGTTTAGCCACTAATTCTTACTTTTATTTTCTCTTGAAGCTCTAGCGATCATCTAGAAAGAAGCCTCTTATTGTCGAAGAAGCGGATTGCTATAAAGCGAACACACGTACGAAGAGACCTGTTCATCCTGATCATAGTTTCTCAGCATCGGCCAGTACGGGGGGTGGACTAAGGTCATCTACTGGTGATGAAGGATCAATCCCCTAGATCCAACCCGTCGCTATGGTCATCCCTAGACATGAATTTATTTCTCCGTACTTCAGCTCTGTGCAAGGTCTCATCTAACGGTTGGAGAATGCTATGAAACAAGCAATTTCCATCATTACCGCTGGATGGGTGACCTTCATGGCATTTGATGCCTACATAGCAGATAGTTTGAAGGCAATTCAGTGTATAGTCGGTGATCAGTTAGCCAGGCGTTGCGAACATAAACTTATTTGTTTGAAGGAATCCATGCATCGCCTGGAGGCACTAATGTCTTCTGACAGGACTAAAGAGGTGGAGCACCTCATGTCCCAAGTCTTGACTAAGAAGATGTGTGAGAGAGAAGAGCATGAGAGCAGTATATCGGAGCAAGAGTTTGTCCTCAAACATTTGCTTACTCGGCGAAGTTTATTGCAGGCTGAGATTGATTCTTCTACTTCTAGCATCGCATACTTGCTCAATCGGCAACGCCTAGCACTGGCTGAGATTGATGCTTCTGCTCCTTTTTTCACTCGATTGAAAGCTCAACTTGTCGAGGAAGAGTCAACCCTAGAGGGCCTGCAGCTTGAGATTGCAAATGCTCATGATGTCGTCGAAAGGGAAAAGCAAACCCTACAAGCGATGCGCCAAGAAGCGACAACTACTGGTGCATTTTCGGAAGTTAAAATCCTAAAGGAAATGGAAGAACAGGTTCAAGCGGACTGGGCAAAAGAGTTAGCTGCTATCAAGGCTGAACTTGCTTCCTTTAGCCTGCTGAACTGAGCTCGATAGACCATTTTTTTTTTACAGAATTCTATAATGCATCATTATGCTTTTGTACAGTGGAACTTCTCTTTTGAATGAAATTATGTTTCGTTATTCCATTGTCATTCCTCAATAACTCACGCATTTTTCCTTTTTGTTAGCTAGCACTTAGGATTTTTGGCAAATCCCTAACTATCACCGTATTTGACTACATTGTTTGATATAACAATCTAGCATAATTTGCAAATTCTCTTTATTATTGCTAGAATAATTCCAAATAATTTCGATCGTCAGAGGTGTAATATTAACTTAGTGATACATAAGCTGGGGAAGGTTTAACATGGTTTATTATTCTCCCTTCAAATGCAACATGAATAACCAACCCCCAGTCTCAATAAAATTGATGTTTCATTCTAGACTTCACTGGGGAAAATAAAATGTGAATAACCAACCCCTATTCTAAGGAAAGCTGACTCATTATTTTAGATTTGGCTAGGAATTTGGAAAAGGAGACTTCATGGCTCACGGGAAATATTTCTTGAGAAATTTCTCATTAATAGGCATCATGAGTCTATCGCTTTTCTAGTTGATGAGACGATATGCCTCATTCAAATAAACTGATTCTATTATAGAGGGTACTTCCCACTTGGGATTGAACTTTCCCTTGGTCTTGTGCGTCATCACCATAGGTCGTCTGACAGCTAAGACCAAATCGACTTTCTTGAAGATTTGCTCTTTGACCTTCTTGTTGTAGGCTTTGGAGATTCGAGCCTGATACAACTCGATCTGTTGTTGAGCTTAAAGTCACCTGTCGTCTAATACTTCAAGTTATTGAAGACGCAATTGGTATTGTTCTTCATCTGTCATCCCGATCGCAAGGGTGACTCTCAGAGATGGGATTTGGATTTCTAATGGTAATACGACTTCGCAGCTATAAACCAAAGAGAATAGGGTGGCTTTTGTAGGGGTCTTCACCGTTGTGCGGTAGGCCCAAAAACACCTTCTTCAAGCTTTTCATCCCAAACACGTCTGCTCTTGGAGACGAACTTCTTGAGGAGCTTCACGATAGTTTTGTTGAATGCTTCTGTGAGACCATTGGCTGGCGGATAGTTTGTCATCGATACGACACTTTGGATCCTGAACTAGTCACAGAATCTCTGAAAATCATGATTGACGAACTGTGTTCCATTGTCATGAACTATTCGTCTTGGTACCCCGAAGCGGTAGATGACATGATGTTTGATAAATTTGATCATATTTGAATCTTTGACTTCTTTCAACAAAATTCCCTCTGCCCACTTAAAGAAGTAGTCATTCACTGCTAAGATAAACCGATGTCCTTTGGATGTTGGCGGAGTGATGGGTCCATCAATATCCATTCCCCACATCTCAAATGACCAAGATGTCGATGTTGGGTGTAGGTTCCCTGGTGGCTTATGAATGAAGTCACCATGGATTTCGTATGCATGACAACGTTTAGCGTAGTAAATGGCATCCGTAAACATCTTTGGCCAGTAATAGCTAATTCATCAAAGACGGTCTCCTAACTTAGCTCCGGGTTGATGAGCTCCACACATCCCATCATTAGCTTCCTTGAGAGCCTCCTGTGCTTCTCTTGTGGAGAGACAACGAAGTAAGACTCCATTATGTGATTTACGATACAAGGTTTGAGAGACCGCGTCGTAGTAGAATCGAAGAGCCTTTTGTTTGATAGCGGCTGATTCTTTAGCATCATCGAGTAGTATCACATACAAGACGTAGTCGATATACGGGAATCGCCAATCCATTGGTTCCAACTCAATTGAAGTTGCACAAGCGATTTCTACTGTTGTCTCATTTGAGCAGTGCTCCAAGGGAAACTTTGGAAGATACAAATCACGGCCCATAATGAATATCATTGTCTCAGCCTTTGGCGGTAATGTCAATGAAGTTGCCAGCGAAGCTAGAGCATTCGCATATGTATTTTTGGATCGTGAGATGTATTCAATGAAGAAGCCTTCAAACTTCTGAGCGAGCGCTAACACAGCGAAGTGGTATGGGATTAAATCCTCATTACGCACTTCATATTCTCCTTGGACTTGATTCACGATAAGCTGAGAATCACCATAAGCCCCAAGGCGCCGAATGTTAAATTCTTCGGCTAACTGCATCCCTAGTAGTAAAGCGTTATACTTTACTACATTGTTGGTGCATTGCTCGATTAGAGAGAATCCTCTTGGGATTACATGGCCGCCTGGGGATACAAGTACTATCCCTACGCCAGCAGTGATTCCTCCATTAGGGTTTGCTCTAGACGCACCGTCAAAGAACAATTTCCATACTTGTATAACTTCTTGAGTTGCACAAGTTTCGGCAACTTCATCTGGTAAATCTTCATATAATTTGGATGATTCAGATACTGGATGGTCGACTAAGAAATCTACCAGAGCTTGCCCTTTAACAGTCTTCTGGGGCATAAATTGCATGTCATATTGCGATAGGAGGATCACCCATTTCGCTAGATGACAATTCAGAGAAGATGGTTTCTTCATGAGCACTCTTAAAGGATTTACTTTGGAGATGACATGGATGGTTTGTCTGACCAAATAGTGTCGCATCTTCTAAATAGCAAACACTAAGGCAAGACACTCCTTTTTCACCGGATTATACCAATGTTCGGCTCCAATCATGGTTCTGCTAAGGTAGTAGATTGCCTGCTTATGCCCTTAGTCATTATTCTGAGCTAATAACGCTCTAAGGGAATGATCCATGGCCCTTACATATAATAAGAATGGTTTCCCTGATATTAGGGCCACAAGAACAGGTGGTTAAATAAGATATCTTTTGACTCCTCGAATGCCTTTTGGCAATCTCCATCCCAAACGAATGAAACTTATTTCTTCATCAACTTGGTGAAGGTCTGGCAGCGTCTCGAGAGGTTTGATATGAATCTCTGGATGTATGCCAGACTACCTTGCAAGCCTCTGAGTTCCTTAATATTTTTCGGAGGTGGCATTTCTTAGATAGCACGAAATTTTTCTGAGTCGAGAGAAATTCCCTTGGATGTGACTATAAATCACAGGAATTTACCACTAGAGACCCCCAAGAACGACTTGGTTGGATTCATCTTCAGTTGATGTGCTCGCATGATATCAAACATCGTTTTTAGATCTGCAAGATGATCGCCTCTGTCTTGGCTCTTTACTATGACATTGTCCACATAACACTCTATCTTTTTACATAGATGTTCGTGAAATATTATATTCATGACACGCTGATAGGTTGCACCGATATTCTTTAGCCCAAAAGGCATTACTGTATAAAAGTAAACCCCCAGGGGTGTTTTGAAAGCAATATGCTTTTCGTCTTCAGGGTACATTTTAATCTAGTTGTATCCTAAAAACCCGTCCATGAAAGACATTCTTTCGTACCTACAAGTATTGTCGATCATGACATCTATAATGGGGAGTGGAAATTCATCTTTCAGACATGCAATATTTAGGTCATGAAAGTCGATGCAAATTTGGACTTTGCCATTTTTCTTAGGCACGGGAACAATATTAGCAACCTAGTCAGGGTGTTGTTCCTCTCTGACAAAGCCTGAATTAATAAGCTTTTTGACTTCTGACTCGATTGCTTCCATGATCTCTGGACGGAACCGGCGTTGTTGCTATTTAACATGTTTCACATCCGGATTAATGTTAAGATTATGCATGGCTACTTTGGGATCAAGACCAAGCATGTGTTTATAATTCCAAGCGAAGACATCTATATATTCTCGAATGAGAGATATTAGATCTTCTTTCTCAGATGGTGATAAGCTATCGCTTATAAAGATAGGTTTGGGATCAGATTTATCTCCCATGTTGACTTGGATCACTTTATCTTCGGTGGACGGCTCACGCTGTTCAAAACACATATCCCACAAGATGTTAAGGTGCTTAATCCAAGGGTCATTGGTTGATTCGATCAATTCTTCGTCACCCCCTGTATCTTCATCTGGGTGACTAGCCGAAACCATGTTCATAGTTAAGCTTTTAAAGAAGGCTCCAACACTGACATCGGATTTCCATGACGATGTTCCGGATGAATGGTCTTGACACATGCAGTCATTGGTTTCATTTTCTAAAAGGGGAGGGGTTGTGACATAGCCTACACCTCTTCCCATCTTCTGATAATAATCAAGAGGTTTTCCTTCAGGAGTGAGAGACATCTGAATTGGCGTTTGTCTTCCTTTCCCAAAGTTTAACCCTTACTTCTCATCAAAGTTATAACCCATTCGTTTCATCAAATAGATGGAATTAGGTTTGTGATAATGGAATTGAGGAACTCCGTTATCTTCTTCTGAACTTTCCCGCTTGAATAGTTCAGGTTTGACTCTCCCAAGATAGATAGGCTTTTGCCCTTTCCTTTTGGACGGGACCATAAAGAAATCCTTCTGCACATCCTCCATCTCTTCGAATGCGGCAAAGGATGATTTTAGAGGCAAAATGAGTGAATCCTCGGCGTACAATGTGCACCGTAAATCAGTACCTACATCTGTATCAATCTCTATTTGTTTATATTCAGAGGACACATCAGACAAGTACGCAAAATTAAAATCTTCATTAATGTACCACTCGCCCTCACTCGGTATATTGTTATTATCCTCATTCTGACCCATTACATTGAAATTTAATTCCCATGGACAATATTCCTCAGATCAGGCTCGATGTTAGCTTTGTTGCCACTATCGGCGGCCTCATTTGATTGCTCTGGCTCTTGAAAATCCAAATAGAAGACCGAATCAGTGTGAAAGTTATCCACTCCTCTAAAGGGTTGTTTCTCAGCAATCAGAGTTCTGACTTCTCCCTCCTCATCAGCATATTTCATGACCTGATGAAGAGTAGATGAGACAATGCGATTCGTATGAATCCAAGGTTGTCGTAACAACAAATTGTAAGACGTGTTCGCATCTATGATGTAACAAGTCACTTCGGACTTGAGATCTCCAATTTGGCACTTGAGTTTGATTTTACCCAAGGGTCTTGTGCTGTTGGCGTTGAAGCCAAAGATGGTTGTCTAAGTAGAACTTAGACGGTGTAGGGGAATCCCTAGGACTTGCATGACCCGATATGACATGATGTTGAGTGCCGAGCCCGGATCAACTTGAACACGGCTGACTTTAGAAGAGCCGATATACCCTATAAAGTACAGAGGTCTATCATGCTTGTGTTTGATCTGCAAATCTTCTTGAGTGAATGATATGTTTGGCAGACTTCTTACAGCTTGTAGATATTGTACACAAGATTGTTCTTTGGAAGCTTCTGGGACCGGAGTGACCTGAGTAATAAAGCTCTCTGTGTTCGTCAAAGCTTCAATTAGAGCTTTCCTTATGGTCTTGGACAATTGCAGAAGCTCATACAAGGTGATTCTTGCAGGGATGTTAGCTAATTGCGTCATGACGTTGAATTGAAAGGGTTTGCTTGGTCCTCCAGTCTCCTGTTGAAGAAGGTTCTGGTTGAAGTGATGCTCTTTCTGTTTCCCCTTATCGGTTGTCTTCTTAGGAGCAGAACCCCCAGCCTCTAGGGCTTGCTATTCTTCTCCTTGAGCATCTTGGCTATAATTTTATCGGGTATGTTTTACCTGATTGGGTGCCAGGGTTACCTCCCTGATCTGCTGCAAGGACAATCCTCTCTTTTTCTGAGTCCGTGAGAGGTTTGAGATGATCATCATCCTCCGCTATAGAGGGGCTAATCATATTGGATGACTTCTGCCTGCCTCTCTTCTTCTTAGTTGATGCACTTGTCCATTGCTGGTCTTCAATTAAGTCAGGATGGACCCACATGATTTCTCCTTTTGGAGTGGTGAGGGGTACCAAGCCTTTATCCATCTGACTATGCGAGTCAGCATTCTTCATGTGCATTTTTCCTTTAGGGATAGCGATGACACCATCTGCTGCCGTTACAGGAGGAAAATCTCTAAAGTGGACCGATATCAAATTTATGGATACGGTCTTCTATTCTGGTTTCAACTTGAGTATATTACCATCGACCAGGTGTTGCAGAATATCCTTGAAGATATAGCATCTCCATATTGGATGCCCTAGCATTCTGTGATACCGGCAATAGTTAGGATCATCTACTTTCCCTGCTTCGTCAGGTTTCTTCACTTCAGAAAGTTTTAGTTTGCTGTTCTTCCGAAGTAGCTGGAATAGAGTGTCCACATGTTCCTCCTTGAAGGAGTATTGTTTAGGCGCCCTCTGTTGATTCGATGTCGTGTGTGCTGGTATCAGCGGCCAGAGTCTCCTTTCCCTTAGGTCGAGGAGTATTGCCTTGGTTGCGTTGTGTTTGCTGCTTTGGCTTGTTAGCTTCTTCAGCTCTGAATCGAGCAACTATATCTTCTGCCTGCTCTCCTTGTGAGACCAACTACTTCCAGGAGCGACATTCTGCTACTCCCATTTGAGTCAGGAGATGGGTCTGCAAGTTATGCCTGCAAGTTTCCACCAAAGTAGATTGTGTCATACCTGAGGGGCATCATAGAGCCATACTTCAAAACCTCTCCACAAAGGTCTTTATGGATTCTCCCTTCCTCTACTTGGTGGCGAGAAGGGTCGGGACGGAAACTTCTGAATCATCTTCAAAGTGCCTGGCTAAGAAAATCCTCTCTAGATTTACCCATTTCTGAATAGACCTAGCGTGCAACTTCATGAACCATTCGAAAGCATCCCCTTTAAGGGTGCTGATGAACAAACGCGTTAATATGGCATCGTTCGCAATTACATCTCCAGTCTACGAATTGAAGTAGTAGATGTGTTGATTCGACGACCCCGTGCCATCGAAAGCTTGAAGAGTTGGGGCCTTGAATTTCAGAGGATAAGGAGTTGTGTCCCATTCTGTGGGATAATGCCGCACTACTCTACCATCTTGGAGCTTGTTCCTATTAGCAATTGTATTGAGACAAGCTTCTAATTCTTCCATCTTGGCTGACTGAGGATTATGCTCGTTCTCACCCTCTTCTTCAGAGGTGGATTTTATACTGTGAGCTTCATGGTCCGAATTCTCATTCACTTTATCCTTCCCTTTTGATGATTTCGTCTTTCGGGAGGATGCAGCTTTTTGGACCTTTTCTGCAACAAGCAAAGTCATGATGTCTCGCAGTTGATTAAGAGTCTCTTGCTAAGGCTAGAGCATGGCGTGGTGTTCGTCAACCCTCCTTACTAGATCATCTGAGCTTTCTGTCACATACACAAAATTCGCATGCGCTACCAAAGAACTCAAGGACTGAGATTCTGTGATCGCGAAGTGTTCCTCTTCAGAAGTTGCTCCTCTAGCTAGTTGTTTATAGTTGATAGGAGAGATGACTCCTGTCCGAGTCGGGGTGTGTCGATATATCCCTTCGAACTCATCACAAATTTCTTTGACGGTTGGCGAACGGCTTGTTTTCGAGTCATCAGAGCTAAGAACTGAGGCTTTTCCTCTGTTGATCACATTAATAGTGACCTCAGGATATTCGGTTTCTGAAGCTTTCTTCTTATGGTGACGTTGTCGCTTGGCAGGCCTAGCGACATTTGTTAACCGGTCGAATACCGATCACCAAGGTACATATGCGCATCACTTGCATTCTGAGAGGACTACAAAAATAAGCCGCTCACATTGACATGAGTGGGCTGCTTGTTGTACTGGTCTTTCTCTTGATAGCAATTCCCGTAAGTTGGAAACTTGAGAGGGACTCCTCACAGAGTGTGAGGGTGAAGATGGAATCCCTTGTCCATTAGTGGACGAGATTGGTTCTTAGCAAACACGAATTTTAAATCCATGTTGATCTTTTTGAACACGACGAATTGCATCGTAAGGGTGAAGATGGAATCCCTTGTCCATCAGTGGACGGGACTGGTTCTTAGCAAACATGAATTTTAAATCCATGTTGATCGTTTTGAACACGACGAATTGCATCGCGTTCTGAAGAAGAAACACGAGGGTCGTGTTTAACTGGATTAACGCTAGACCAAAGCCTGCGTTTTGGTGAAACGCACCTCTAAGAGTTGCGTTCAAATTTTGGAATGAGTTCATGGGAACTGCGTTAATTAGATTAACATGGTCTTGGGACCTACGTTTTGATTTTGAAACGCATTTTTGAGAGTTGCATTTGATTTGAGAAATGTGTCCCTGAGGACTGCGTTCTGGTGTTGAAACGCATTCCTGCAGAGTACATTGTGATTTTGGAACGATCCCTTGAGGGCTGCATTTTAATTGAATCACTCGGGACTTGTATTTAGGCTCATCATCCTGAGATTTGCGTTTTGGAGTAGAAACACAGCGCTCAAGCTAAGGCTCACAAACACGGCTCTCGCGTTGATTGAGAGACCAGCTCTGTCGGAGATAGGCTCGCCGTAAGGATCTTCTCCTCCATCGAGCGTATTCTTCTTGGCCTGTCTTAAGGCTTTTGTAGTGAGACTGTCAACGTTAGTGGAATTCGTCACCGCAATGGGCCTTTTATGACCCAACACCTGTTGTGTCAATGCGGGTGTAGGATTTTCAACTCGTTGAACGAGTTTAGCATAAGCTGAGTCCACTCCTTCTAATGAGGGACTGTTTGAGCAGTCTTCATCCAAGGGGAGGGCCTCCTTTGATGATTTAGCAATGAATGGAGCTTTGGTCTTGTGGGTGACCGTGCGGATCTTGCGCCTAGCCTTGGGACTAAGAGATCCAGAGAAAAGTACCTCTTCGTGCTTGGCTTGGTCGAATTCCACGACGAGGGTTTTGACCATCGTTCCAGCGAGGCTGACGTCAGATTACGCCACCACTTCTTCGTCAAAAAAGCTAGTCCCCAGCGAAGTCGCCATCTTTTATTTGGTGAGAAAATTAAAAGAAGAAAATTAAAAATAAAAATGTGTTATTCTCTCTTACTGATTTAGACAAAGAATGATTACAACGCTCTCAATACAATTTCTCTCTAACTTTAGAAAAGAAACTACAATTCTTCTCAATCGGAATCCTGATTTACAAAAGAGATAAGGGATCGACAAAGACCCTTCCTTTTGTTTAAAACTGGGTTCTTCACGGTAGTGATGAGATGCCTCGCTCGATGTTCGTATCGAGTATGCTTCTCGTTGACGATCCGATATCTCACTTCACTAGAACAGTTAATGTAAACTTGCGTGGCATGTTTAAAAAGAACTCTTAACGAGTTTAAGAACTCCGTGCGAGTTTAAACTCTGTAACAAAGTTGATTGAACTAAAATTCGGTTAATAAGCCAAGTATCAAAACTCCTTGATCTCGGTTGCTGAAGAACGCTCCAAGCTCTTTACTAATCTTTAGATCCAAAAAAGATATAAAGATTACCAAGATCTGATCTGTCAAATAGATCTTCCTTGATGCTACAAAAACCCAGCCTTTAACTCAGTTGAGTTTGTTAAGATTTTTAGGGGGATTAAGGGGTGTAACTAGTCTCTTAATCTGCTCCTAAGTGAGGGAGTGATCCCCTCAAATCGTAGAAAATTATTTTGAAACCGTTCAGCTCGTATTTGAACGGGTCAAATGCAAAATCCACGTTCGTTCTGGCATGAATTCTATGCTCGAGTGCAGCGTCTGAAAGCTCGGACGTAGCGTCTGGAAGCTCGGATGCAGCGTATGGAAGGTGTGTTTGTAGCGATTTTGAAGCTACATTTGGCAGTGCTTGGAAGCTGCGTTGGCAGCTTGGAAGCTACATTGGTAGCTGAATCTGAGTTGCGTTTGCGGCCAGGTTTGAGCTATGTTTGCATTGCTTTAACTCTGGAACGAGGCCACTTGCGTTTTGATTTGAAGAGACTGTCAATTTGTAGTTTCTTTTGCTAGAGCGTTGCAAAGATCGTCATCATGTAACCTTCATCTTGGTTCCTTAAAAATATGAGAGTCATCAGAATGCAATTCCCGATGTTGATTATGAAGGCTATTGAATTAGAGCTTTCATCGGTTGTTGTGAATGTTGTCAGATTGTAACCTTCATCGATCTACATGGAAGTTTTTTTAATTGTAGCCTTTATTTGTTGATATGAAAGTCATTTCACTGTAACCTTCATTATCAAGTTGTCGATGCAGAAGTTATCAGATTGTAACTTCCATCCTTAGTGTTTAATGGGGATCAGCTATCTGTAGTAATTTTTTAGACAGCCTACACAAACCCTCAGCCATCAACGGATTTGATGATCATTTACCGACTATCGTTAGAGTTGGGCTAGTATGTAGATTGTTTAAGTCCGTTTTCCATATAACATTATACTAAAAGAATGAACTCTCTTAGACTTAATGCTACAATATTAAATATGTAGGGTACATGTGCTAGATGTAGGCTTATCTCTAATGAGGGATCAAGATAAAGTTTCCTATGCATAAAAAGCATAGATTTAGAGATCATTAATTTAATAATAATCACTGGCTACGATATCGAATATGTAGGCTTTGTCATTTTTTTAGGGGAACGTACCACCCGGCAGCATATGTTAGATACAGACTTATCTCTAATAAGAGATTTAGATAAAGCCCCCATGCATGAAATACATGGATTCAGAGATCATTAATCTAATAATAATCATTGGCTATGATATCGAATACGTAGGTTTTGTTGTTTTTTATAGGAACGTACCACCCGACAACATGTGTTAGATGAAAACTTATCTCTAATAAGGGATCGAGATGAAGTCTCCCATGCATGAAAAGTACGGATTCTGGTGCTAAAGAGAGAGAAGGTATTTTCTTATCTCTCACCTCAAAAATTGTGTCTTTTCTTGGGGCAAAGACGAACCCGGTGCTGAAGAGAGAGAAGGTATTTTCTTATCTCCCACTTCAGTGCTGAAGGGAGGGAAGATATTTTCTTATCTCTCGCTCTAGATAAGTTGACACTAAAGGGAAAGAATATATTTTTTATCTTCTGCTCTAGTGCTGAAGGGAAAGAAAGTATTTTCTTATCTTTCACTTCAAAAGAAACTCAAAGTGGGATCTACACTCTGAGAATTTGGAAAGGGACACTAAGAGTGGGATCTCCACTTTGAGAATCATGTTAGAGTTATGCTATGAGACATTATCTCAGAAAAGCTCTGGATAACCCTAAACTATCGAAAGGTTTGATTACCCAATTTGAAAGTAGACCTCTCGTTCATGGAAGGAATCGAGAGGGGATTTTGGTTTTGGTCCTAAACTATCTAAAGGTTTGACCAAGTGTGCGTTTGGGACAACCCTAACTATTTTCAGGTTTGATCGCTTAATTTGAGCGGACCTCTCGTTCATGGAAGGAGTCGAGAAAGGATTTTGGCTTTGGTCCTAACTTTCATAAGGTTTGACTAAGTGAGAGTGGGGTAGTACAAATAATATTGGGAGAGTGTTGATTTGTACAAATCACTTTGGGAGTTTTGGTATCAAGTTCTCGATGGTATTTTCCTACAAAAACATAACACGAAGTGGGAGCTTGATAATTGCCATGGATTAGAAATTTGTGTTATTTCGAGTACTATGTTAGGTCTTCAACAGCGAGAATGTTAAATGCCTGGACACAACGGGAGGGTGTATGGATTTAACCATAAAAGGAAGGAAAGAAGGTATTTTCTTATCTCTTGCTTATTTTATTACTAATAAATTTGATTTGGTCAACCCATCGTCAATTGATTTGATCAATGATGGATTTTGGTGGAGGACTGTGAATTATTGAACACTCAATAGTTATGCAGTAGGAGTTGAGAGAAGATTGGGGTCATTGAATCTCATCTCATGGAAAGAGTGATGCAAGAGTCACAACGGGAGGGTTGATCTTGGCTATTGGAAACAGCCAAGGATCAGCGCTGAAGGAAAGAAGATATTTTGTTATCTTTCGCTTCACACGAGAATCTTGGTTATCGAGCAAATATCGATGACACAGAAGACTTCAAAAAATTTGTTCTAATTGAATTGAAGCCGATAGGATGTGCTTCATCTCTAAAGGAACTTAGAGTCACAATAGGAGAGATTTAATCATCTTGGTAATGATTAAATAATCACAGTTGGTGTGTCTTAATTAATTTTTTGTGATTAAGAATGAATTATTCAGATGGTTGATTTTCATCTTGAATAACTGGTTAATCTCATGTTATCTTTAAGAATAATGTGTAGTATCCTTTAGGAACATTCTGTTGGTGGGTATCAGTGCCATCTCCAATTGTGTACTTCCAATGGGTTATCCTAAATGCACTAAGGGTAGTACTTCTTCAGGAACTTCCCGTTGTTTGGCATCATGATTTTATCGCCGTCTTGGGTGATCAAGCGATATGCACCATATGAGTAGATTGTCTCTACTACAATTGGCCTTCCCACTTAGGCTGGAACTTGCCGTTCTTCTTAAAATTGAGTATCATTGGTCGCCGAACCGTAAGCACTAAGTCTCCCTCCTTAAAGACCCGTTGTCGGATCTTTTTGTTGAAGGTCCTGGAGATTCTAGCTTGGTAAAACTCAATTTGTTGTTGAGCTTCTAAGCGTTTCTCATCTAACATGTCAAGTTATTTGAGATGTTTTTGATGTTATTTTTTCGTCGTCATCCCTGTTGCGAGAGCAACACGAAGGGATAAAATTTGGATCTCCAAGGTGTTAGTCTCATGGTTATGAGCCTACTCCCTAATCTTGTTTTGATGATTACAAACAATTCCGAACAATATTGTCGAGTGTTTGCGATTTATTTTGTTAGGAAATCTACACAAACAATTGTTGGAGGTTGGATATAATCGAGCATTCACGATCATATCTATTGGAGGATTGAAGGAATAGTGAAGTGAAGCAATACATTTCAAGTCAAGATTCAAGTTCGAACTTCATCCATGTTTACGTAGACGAGCTTAATTGAGGATCAAGATTGCTTGGGTATAGTTTTTATAGTTTAGGGTTTATACTTGTGTGTTAATACTTAGAGCTCATTCTTATACACACATACATGTTTTGGTTTTATAGTTTTCAAGTTTGAATATGAAACAAATTTACTTATTTATATACATACATACATGTTTCCTATTTATCATTTTTGGTTTTGGTAAACAATGTGTTTATCCACATAAACATGAAACGAATATGCGTATATAAATATATTGTCATGTTTACATGTGCTTGATATAATTTCATTGAAATCAAGTTTTGACGATTTCGTATTCTTGAATAGTTTATAAATAAATTATATTTCACAAATGGGAAATAAAATTTGATAAATTCTTTATCCAACATGTTATATTACATGATTATAAACATTTTCCAAAATTTTATCATTTTTGGAGTTGATTTACTATGTCAAATTGATTTTACAAAATCAGGTATTTTAGTAGTTTTTAGAATCTAAAATATCTGTGTTTAAACAATTATTTCTCTCAAATAAAAAATGATATTTAAAAAATTAATTTTGTAACATGTTTTTCTAGATGTCTAGAAACTCTCCACAAATTTTCATAATTTTTGGACTTTATTTACTATTTTTAATTGATTTTACAAAATCAGCTATGCAAATTTACTATCTGTGTCAAATTGGTTTTTGGGGTTTGTTTCTTGAGCCTATATATATCCCATGCCCTCATACTTCAATATATACTTAAGAAAGTTAAAAACAAGTTTTGGACAATTTGTTTAAAGGTTTCAAAGAAGTTTTCAAGTGTGTTTTGTTTTGTGAAGAAAGCTTCACAAGAGGAGAAGATCATCTCATTGGTTTTGGGCTTCAACATCATCTCTCTCTCTCTCTCTCTTGTCTTAGAGAAGTTTTTCTAAACTCAATTCTAGCTTTGTATTTATTGTTTGTTGATCATCATTTTTATCAAGCTATATTTATATTGAGTTTACATTTGATTTTGTTATTTCTCATTGATTACACACACGACCATTGAGCTTTTAGTATTATCACATTGAGTGTATTTTGGATTGGGGTGAGTGTATTTTGGGTTGTGGTGAGTGTATCTTTGAGAGTGAGCTTACATTAAGTTCTCATCCATTGTAGAGAACAATTTTTTTGTATTTGAGCCTTATTGTGAGAATCACTTTGTATTATGCAAGTACACCAAGATGAGTGTAGAGGTGAGAGACATGGTCGGTTCCAAGAGGAGTGGGGGCGGTAGTAAAGCCTAGGGAGAGGTGGTAATTCCGAACACTTGAGGAAGGTGACATGTGAGAGGCCAACACTTGAGGTGATATTTGTGTAGTTACAAGTGTGAGTTGTAAACGTTTATCGTTGAGTGTAGAAAACCGATTGTAAGGTCTAAACATTTTTGGGTGAACGTCGAAAACCTATTTGTGATAGTAGAGATATCCTCGAGGTGAGGAGCAGATACGTAGGTTAAGGGTTGACCGAACTCTATGATCATATTGTGTGTTTGAGTTCGTCT
This sequence comes from Asparagus kiusianus, assembly GCA_022839385.1. Lineage (NCBI taxonomy): Eukaryota > Viridiplantae > Streptophyta > Magnoliopsida > Asparagales > Asparagaceae > Asparagus > Asparagus kiusianus. The sequence continues at coordinate 54,684 of BQKN01065299.1, forward strand.
TAGCGTATTATTTGTGCTCATTTCTTATCTCATTCTATTCGCCATTGTCTATTGCTAATTGTTTATATTGCCCATTATCACAATTTGTATCTTGTGTTTATCTCATGTTTATATCGCCCTTGTTTATATTGCATATCATTGCTCATATATATTGTTAATTAGTTTTAAATTAGCATTAATATCGGATTAGATTATCATAAACCCTATTCACCCCCCTCTAGGGTGTTTTTCAATTGGTATCAGAGATTGGTGCTCTTTGATTTGTGGCTTAATCGCCTTGAGTTAAAAATCCAAGCTTTCATATTGTTGCTAATCTTGTTTTGATAATTTTCATATTGCTTGCTCAATACATTATGGATATGCACGGTACACCTAGCTTAGGTTATGCCATTAATATTGCTCCTAGAATAGATAATTTTCCTTATGCTTAATGGTGTATTATATTTAAAGTTTTTGTTCAATCTAGACATTTTGATTTATGGGAAATTATTGACGATGCTTAAATTGTACCAACTTCGGAGAAATCCAAGTGGAGTAAAGATGATCATAAAATATTTACAATGAATAAGCTTTTGTTAGAATTTTTGCATAATACTTTTGATTCATAGTTTTTTAACAAGCTTGATTCATTTGATAGTGCTTATATATTACTAAAACTTATAGAAGCACATCAAGGGAAGTTGGAGGCGATCTGACAAGTTTTGGCGGCTTCCTCTTCAAGTTCATGTGGAGCCTCATCGTGCACACGACCACTAGGCGATAGCCCTAGTGTGGTAAGAGATTCCAATTCCGAAAGTGAATTAACAATTGATGAACTCGCTTGTGCCTATGAGAAGTTAATGCATGCCTATAAAAAATTGCACCATAATTTTATTGATCTTAAAAGCAAGCATGTTTGTTTAAAATTTGATCATGAGTTATTAGCATCTAAGTTTGAAACTATTTCTAATGAAAATGTGATCCTCAAAGAAAATAATAAAAAATTAAAATTGGATCATATTGCTTTGACTTCAAACATTGATAATTTAACTCGTGAGAAAGATAATGCCATGTTAGAAGTTGAAAATATTAAAAATAAAGTTAGTTTTTTTGCTAACACCTATATATGTTCTTCTTCTAATAACAATGCATTTTTAGGAGTAAATGAGTTGAATCATGTTAAGGACCGCATATCATCTTTAGATTAAACCCTTAAAACATGCATTGATAATAATAACAAGCTTATGGACTTGTATGCAATATCCCGTGTAAATTCTTCCAAGACTCCTACACACTATTCACACATGTATAATAAAATTTATAAGTGTACTATTTGCGGCCATAGAGGCCATATTGCTAAATTTTGTCATAATGCACAAAAACCCTCAAAATCCAATAATATTAACACTTGCACATTCCATCAAGCATCATCACATCATACATATACACATGCACATATAGTTCATCATAAGCATGCTCATGTGTATAAATATGATTATTGTGGTCGTTTTGGTCATTTGACCAAATTTTGTTTTGATTTAAAAAGAGTTTCACATTTACAAAATAATTTTAAAAGACTGTTATGGGGGTACAACTCTTTCCAAATATATGATCTGATGAGTCGCCATCTCCATCCTGCCAGACAAACCGACACCCCAGTGTCGACATGAGAAGCGATGCTAATCGACACGAGACATCCTAACCTCCTAGACGAGTCAACATCTCGACCAACGGGAGAGATAGCGAGAGATCAACTAGCAGTCCGACTCAACCGACCAGACGAGTCGACATTCAACAATGTCGATAGGAAAGGTAGTACCAGGCGGTCCTCTCGCAGCGGGCAACTCATCAAGAGCCTAGTCCACCTAGTCGAGTCGATACTCCTCCATGTCGACTCGAAAGGCGGGAAGATTCGTCACCTGACTGCATTCAGCCAGCGATCCTTGAGTCGTCACTCCTCTCAACGAGTCGACTCTCCTCATGAGTCCCATCATGAGGGATATTTCTTCTCAGTGAAGCTAGAAGATAACTTTGCCAAAGCTTATCCATCCTGACAACAAGTCATATCATGTCTACTCAAAGACCACGCGTCATCACACCGCTTATTAGCCCATGTCCCATTGATCGTTCCTCAAATCGAGGTCAAAGTGATCTTCCTCCTATCGCTAGCCGACATATGTAGAGCAAAGGATGACTCACCTTCCAACTCACACTATGTCACCACCATTTGCATGGCCAAAATGACCAATCTGCCATTGACATCCTCTTTATATACAGATGCTATTCGTCATAACCAAAGGTTCGCAATCTAAACTCTCCTCCTGACCTAAATCTCAGAGATCATTATCTCTAATGCACATAGCATGAGAACACATAGTTTTATTACTCCACTCAAGCTCAAGTTTATCAACTAACTTGATCGTCAGAGGTACCACGGGGGAATCACCACCCCGCCCTCTCACGACCTTCTTCTGTGCATATCATTCACTCTAACTCAATGGCCAAGACATAAAGTCAGGGAAGGAAGCAGTCCCCTTCATCATCTTTCATCAATCCGTAAACATCATATTCTGGATTATTCTGTGTGATTTGAATATCAACAGTTTAGCGCCCACCGTGGGACCCTCTTTTTTTTCAGAGAACATGTCTAGTTCTGAAGATAGAGCTGAGCGATCTCGTCCTAAAGGACCTCATCAGAGCTATGCTACTCAACCCAACTTGAATCAATAGCTCATATGATTCATCAATCTTGCTAAGAGCAATTTGCTACCTTCACTAGTGAGCTTCTAAGCAGGCTTCCACAGCCGTAACAAGCAAATTTTGCACCACATCGGTCAACTCGCCAATGTCTCTGTCCTCATCAGGAACTCACTAGCGAGAGTCCTACCATTAGAGCCTCTGGATACGATCGAGTCAACAGAACGATTGCGAGCATCTTCGGGAGGAACAACCCCCTTTCAAATGACCTTATGAATGTTCCATGCGAGAAGTTCAAGATGCCTTGCATAGAGACATACAGGGGCGAGGGAGACCCCTCCGAGCATGTTTAGAATTACTATAATGTGATGAGTATGCTCCAAGAATCAGAAGCAATTCTCTGTCGATGCTTTCCTATCACTCTTTTAGGGAGTTCTAAGCTCTGGTAGAACACTCTCGAGAAGAGATCCATCAGAAACTTTTGACAACTTAGTCGAAATTTATCCACCGTTTCCTAGCTGACGCTAAGCGGGAGCTTCCCCTCATGTGCTGATCCAAATGTGGCAGGGACCAGAAAAGAGCCTCCGGGCCTACTTCAAGAGATTCCAAGCTAAGAGGTTAGAAGTCGACAATCCAGGGAGTGTGGTCACCATGTTAGCACTCGTAGCCGATCTGTAGAGCAATGCATTGGCCGACTCTTTGGCTAAGAAGCCAGTCGCCAATTATGAGCAATCGATGGCCAGAGCCCATGGATACATGGACATGGAAGATGCCTGAGCCTACAAGGTGGTAGCCAGGGCCACAGAGTCCTCTTCAGCCATACCTTAGGCACTCTAGAGCAAGCCATTGGTTCCTTATCATGAATAAACCTAATGCACAACCCTTTGGCCGACTCCCACAGTCGTCTCTTGGCCATAAGGGAGGGGAAGACCTAGTTAACTCTCTTCACAGTTCTAGACATTCGACTCCTCAGTCAGATTCCAAGCCCTTGGTTCTTTATCAGGGTAAGCCCAACGCACAACATGTGGTTGGATCCTCTAATTCTCATCAACCATCATGGTGAAGCCCTAGGCACAAAATAAGTCATAGGCAACCCAACCTCAGGGTTAGCGTATCAAAAGCCCTTGGCACTTTATCTGGGTAAGCCAAGGCACAACATATGGTAGATTCCTTCGGCTCTCATAGATCATCATGGTCAAGACCTTGGTTCCTTCTCAGGGTAAGCCCAAGGCACAACTCTATGGTCGACTCCCACAGTCACCGCTCAGCCATACGAGGATTATGAAGACTTAGATCCAACGTGAGACCTAGCCTCAGAATCATCATTCTACCATTAAGACCATGGTATTATCATGAGTAAACCCAAGGCATGGATTTCAATTGCCTGGTTATCTTCGACAAAAAGACTTAAAGCACTTTAACTTGCCAATCTTTGTCGACACAAGACCCGAGCATCTTGCCCACAATAGGCGCAATATGAGTCAGTTGTCAAGCCGACTCGCAACATTCGGGTTGACACAACACGACCAACTCAAGAATTGCCACTTGGTTCGCTTGATCAGAGCAATGCTACAAAGCAGTCAGCAGCCCTAACTTCAGTCCAAAGCTTTATTCATTTCACTTGGATTCGGCTAAAGCCGACTCCAAGCGAAAGGGGCCAACTGTTATAGGGTACAACTGTTTCCAAATATATGATTGATGAGTCACCATCTCCATCCAGCCAGACAAGTAGACACCCCAGTATTAACACGAGAAGCGGTGCTAATCAACATGAGACATCCTAACCTCCCAGACGAGTCGACATCTCGACCAACGAGAGAGATAGCTAGAGATTAGCTAGCAGTCCGACTCAGCCGACCAGACGAGTCAACATTCATCAAAGTCGACACGAAAGGTGGTACCAGTCGGTCCTCTTGCAGCATGCAACTCATCAAGAGCCTAGTCGACCTAGTCGATTCGATACTCCTCCATGTTGACTCGAAAGGCGGGATGAGTCGTCACCCGACTCTATTCAGCCAGCGATCCTTGAGTTGTCACTCCTCTCAACAAGTCGACTCTCCTCACGAGTCCTATCATGAGGGATGTTTCTTCTCAGTGAAGCTAGAAGATAACTTTGTCAAAGCTTATCCATCCTGACAACAAGTCATATCATGTCTACTCAAAGACCACGCGTCATCACGCCGCTTATTAGCCCACATCCCATCGATCGTTCCTCAAATCGAGGTCGAAGTGATCTTCCTCCTGTCGCCAGCCGACATATGTAAAGCAAAGGATGACTCACCTTCCAACTCACACTATATCACCTCCATTTGCATGGCCAAAATGACCAATCTACCATTGACATCCTCTTTATATACAGATGCTATTCGTCATAGCTAAAGGTTCGCAATCCAAACTCTCCTCCTAACCTAAATCTCAGAGATCATCATCTCTAATACACATAGCATAAGAACATATAGTTTTAGTACTTCACTCAAGCTCAAGTTCATGAACTAACTTGATCGTCGGAGGTACCACGGGGGAATCACCACCCCACCTTCTCACGACCTTCTTCTGTGCAGATTGTTCACTCTAACTTAGTGGTCAAGATATAAAGTCAGGGAATGAAGCGGTCCCCTCCATCATCTTTCATCACTCCGCAACCATCTTATTCTGGATTATTCTGTGTGATTTGAACATCAACAAAGACCATCCTTGTTTGCAAATGTTCATCGTGCACAATCACAAGGTCATAATAAATAAATGCACCCGTTTCATTACACGTGTTACAATCGGAAGGGTCACTTGTATGTGACCAATCCCATGCACTAGATACGCCTAAATGAGTTCATAACCTAAGGGTCTTGAGTTTTAATGAAAGGGGTCATGTCCCTAAATTTGCCGGCACCAATAATGTTTGGGTGCCAAAACAAAATTGATTGTATTTATTTTGTATTTTTTGAAATTTTGGGTTTCGTATTTTTATAACAATGTAAATTGATAAGATTTTTAAAACCACTCATATTTTCTCTTTAAAAGAAAGTATTTTCAAATATATATACATTTACATTGTTGAAAAATTTTAAATGATTTATTTTTGGATTTTTAAACAAAACCATAGTTCATGATCTTGGTTTGAACTACGTAGTTTTTTGTAAAATTTGGTTTGTACTTATGAGATCTTTGTAAAACTCTTTTATGATGATATTTATGTGTTGGAGCTTATGGATCATCATTTGTACTTTATAATGTACCTTTATGTGATTAGTGTTTTATGTTTGCTCACAATAGCTATCATGCATATACATTCTTGTGTGGAAAATGTATAAACATATTTTTGTTGCTTGCCTTAGTCATCTTTGCATACATTCTATGAGGCATTTTGATAAGGGGAGTTTTTTCCTATTTGTTTATACTCACCGGGCTTATTTGTAGGGGGAGCTTTCGATCTCTTATTATTTTCCCCGTTTTGATGTTGACAAAGGGGGAGAAACAAGTGGTTTGTGAGTATTTATGAGTATTTTGGTTTATTATATATTTTATATATGCTCTTTGTGTAGATTGTTTGTCATCATCAAAAAGGAAGAGATTGTTAGCATGGTTATGAGCCTACTCCCTAATCTTGTTTTGATGATTATAAACAATTCCTAACAATATTATCGAGTTTTTGTGATTTGTTTTGTTAGGAAATTTACACAAAAATTTGTTGGAGGTTGAATAAAATCAAGCATTCATGATCATATCCATTGGAGGATAGAAGGAATAGTAGAGTGAAGCAATACATTTCAAGTCAAGATTCAAGTTCAAACTTCATCCATAATTATCAAGACAAGCTTAATTAAAGATCAAGATTGCTTGGGTATAGTTTTTATAGTTTAGGGTTTATACTTGTGTGTTAATACTTAGAGCTCAATCTTATACACACATACACATTTTGGTTTTATTGTTTTCAAGTTTGAATATGAAACAAATTTACTTATTTATATACATACATATATATTTCATATTTATCATTTATGATTTTGGTAAACAATGTGTTTATCCACATAAACATGAAACGAATATGCGTATATAAATATATTGTCATGATTATATGTGCTTGATATGATTTCATTGAAAGCATGTTTTGACGATTTCGTATTCTTGAATAGTTTAAAAAATAAATTATATTTCACAAATGGGAAATGAAATTTGAGAAATTATTTTTCTAACATGTTCTATTACATGATTACAAGCATTTATCAAACTTTTATCATTTTTGGAGTTGATTGACTATGTCAAATTGATTTTATAAAATTAGGTGTTTCAGCAGTTTCAGAATCTAGAATATCTATGTTCAAACAATTAGTTCCCTCAAATGAGAAGTGATATTTCATACATTCTTTCTCTAACATGTTTTTCTATATGTCTAGAAACTCTCCTCATATTTTCATGATTTTTGGAGTTGATTTAATATTTTTAATTAATTTTACAAAACTAGCTACATAAATTTTTAGACTCTGCCAAAAACTGTAATTGCCTGCTAAGTCGACTCATAAGTCGACTTATATGTAATAAGTCAACTTATAAACAGTGTAAGTCGACTTATATGACCTTTTTGGCCTGTAACGGCTAGTTATAAGTCGACTTATTACTGTAACAAGTCGACTTAGAATACTGTAACGACTAGTTTTTTAGAATGCTGGATTTTGGGTTTTTGGTCTTTATCCTTGGTTTTTGTTTGTTTTTGGGGTTTGTTTATTGAGCCTATATATACCCTATGCCCTCATACTTCAATATATACTTAAGAAAGTTAAAAACAAGTTTTGGGCAATTTGTTTAAAGGTTTTAAAGAAGTTTTCAAGTGCGTTTTGTTTTGTTAAGAAAGCTTCACAAGAGGAGAAGATCATCTCATTGGTTTTGGGCTTCAACATCATCATCTCTCTCTCTCTCTCTCTCTCTCTCTCTCTCTCTCTCTTGTCTTAGAGAAGTTTTTCTAAACTCAATTCTAGCTTTGTATTTATTGATTGTTGATCATTATTTTTATCAAGCTAGATTTATATTGAGTTTACATTTGATTTTGTTATTTCTCATCGATTGCACACACGATCATTGAGCATTTAGTATTACACATTGAGTATATTTTGGGTTGTGGTGAGTGTATCTTTGTGTAGGCATCAAAAATTGCCGATAGGTCCCCGCACACAGCTCAGTGTTAACGAGCGACGATGGAACGTCACTACCCGGTTCACAAGAAATTCAAACGACGTCGGTGAGCGATTGAAGTCAACCGACGGACTACGTGAGCCGACAGAATGTCTGAATCACGGGGATACGGATCAACCAAAAAAACCCGCGATCACCGCAATTGGGCCAACGCCCGCCTTGTCCCGATCACCACACTGATAATCCAACCATCGGGATCTACAGAACTCCTCGACGGGCTTCCAACACAACCAGAATCAGTCAAATCTAAGTCCGGATAAAGGCACTACAGCGAAGTCAATCAAAGAACACCCGAGGGGTGTGTGTCTCGGCCATGAATGAAGACACCCCCAAAGGGGTGTCTCGGCATAGGGGCCGAGACACCCCAAGGGGTGTCTCGGCACCATGGCCGAGACACCCCCCCTAGGGGGTGTCCTCAAGGTAGCCCCCCTCCCCTCTTTGTTTACCTATAAATAGGCCTCCTTGGCCTTCATTGTGGAGGGCTGATTTCTTTGGAGTTGAAGGCAAAGGCTCTGAATTCAAGGCTGAATTATCTTAGCCAAGGATTCCCCTTTGTTCGAAGCGGCGAAGCCCTGCCGGAGAGCAGAGTCTGAAGATTTTTGAAGCAGCGAAGCTCTGCCGAAACGAGGAGTAAGGAGTTCTTCATCAGTCTCCTTCATTCACCCCCTTCCATTTCCTTAGTGTTGCCCATTAGCGGTGACCACTAAGAAGAGCTATTATCTCGTTTTAGCCGAGATATACGCTTATAACTTCTAGATCTCACGCGGATCGACGAAGTTCTGTTTCTATATCCCTTTGCGGATAGACGAAACTCTGCCGGATTTTATCGGAAAGGATCTTGAAGAGTCGGCGGTCCACGGATATCGACGTCCCCGTCACAGGCCAACAACCCACGCAAGCGAGACCGAACCAAACCGGGATCTCGTGTTTATTTTCGATAAAGTTGTAATATCTCTTGTTTTCATTTTAAACTCTGTTGTAACGATTGAAGTTGTAACAGATACCAAAGCAATGAAAACAGCAACTTTTGAAGAAAACACTTTGAGGGTGAGCTTACATTAAGTTCTCATCCATTGTAGAGAACAAATTATTTATATTTGAGCCTTATTGTGAGAATCACTTTGTATTACACAAGTACACCAAGAGGAGTGTAGAGGTGAGAGACTTGGTCGGTTCCAAGAGGAGTGAGGTCGGTAGTAAAGCCTAGGGAGAGGTGGTAATTCCGAACACTTGAGGAAGGTGACATGTGAGAGGCCAACACTTGAGGTCGTATTTGTGTAGTTACAAGTGTGAGTTATAATCGTTTGTCGGTGAACGTAGAAAACCGATTGTAAGGTGTAAATGTTTTTCAGTGAACGTTAAAAACCCATTTGTGATAGTGGAGATCTCCTCGAGGTAAGGAGCGGAGAAATAGGTTAAGGGTTGACCGAACTCCATAATCATATCATGTGTTTGAGTTTGCCTTGGCGTATTATTTGTGCTCATTGCTTATCTCATTCTATTCGCCATTGTCTGTTGCTCATTGTTTATATTTCCCATTATCACATTTGCATCTTGTGTTTATCTCATGTTTATATCGCCATTGTTTATATTATATATATTTGCTCACATATATTATTAATTAGTTTTAAATTGATATTAATATCGGATTAGATTAGCATAAACCCTATTCACCCCCCTCTAGGGTGTTTTTCATAAGGGAAGGATGACTTCACATCCATACACCAAGGAATATGGACTTGCTCCGATCGATGTGCGAACTATGGTGCGACAAACCCAGAGAGCTTCGCCCAGTTTATCATTCCAATCTCGCTTGTTGGTTCTTACAAACTTTGACAAAATCATGATAATGGTCTTGTTGAAGGCTTCGGCTAAACCATTGGCAGTGGGATTGTAGGTTGTTGACGAGACGTCTTGAATTCTGAACTTTTCATAGAATTTGATAAAGGAGTTGCTGACAAACTGAGGGCCGTTGTCATACACGATTCGCCTTGGAACACCATATTGGTAAATAATATGGTGTTTGATGAATTTAATGACGTCACTCGTCTTTACCTCTTTGAGTGGAAAAGCTTCAGCCTACTTAGAGAAGTAATCGGTGATTGCCAAGATAAAGCGGTCACCTTTTGCTGATGAAGGGAAAATAGGACCCACGACGTCCATTCCCCAGGTTTCGAATGGCAATAATGTGGCCGAAGGGTGCAAGTGCTTCGGAGGTTGATACATGTAATTGGCGTGTATTTGGCGTGTATCTGACATGTGTGGCACCGTCGAGCATACACGACTGCATCCTTGACCATAGTCGGCTAATAATAGCCCATTCTTCTAAGGCGATCACAAAGTTTAGGACCGGGTTGATGTGCACCACAAGTCCCGTCATGCGCTTCTTTGAGGGCTTCTTGTGCCTCTCTGGTTGAAAGGCATCGGAGTAGTAAGCCGTCATATGCGTAGAGATAGAGTGTTTAGGTTACTACATTGAAGTAGAATCTCGGTGCTCTTCGTCAGACCGGTTCTCTTTCTTTTATGTCTTTCAGAAAAATGTCATGCAAGACATAATTAATGATAGGAAACCGCCAGTCTCGAGGCTCGAGTTCGATTCTGGTTACGTGCACCTCCTTGAAGTCTAGAGCGTAGTTAGGTATGAAGAGTTGATGAGTTCTTATCGTGACCAACTGTTCTGTCTCATGAGGCTAAGCTAAGGAAATCGCTAGGGCCGCCAGTGCATCTGCATAAGCGTTTTGGAGGCGCGGGATGTACTCAATGAAAAATTCTTCAAATGAGTCTGCTATCTCGATGGTCGCCTTGTGATATGGGACCAGGTCTTGGTTCCTGACCTTGTACTCTCCTCGTACTTGGTTAACTATCAGTTGAGAATCACCAAAAGCTTTAAGGTATTCCACCCCCAGCTCTTTGGTGAAACTGAGTCCAATGAGCAGCAAATTGTATTCAACCACGTTATTAGAGCATGGCCCAATAAGGGAATAGGCTCCAGGTACCACATGCTTTTCCGAGGAAACTAGGACAACCCTGACTCCCGAAGATACTTTGGAACATCCAGGAGTACTTGCCACGTTAGTTGCTCGTGAAGCGCCATCGAAGTACAATTGCCACACCTACCGATGAGAGGTTGTGTTGACTTTGTAGATTTCATCCGGAAAACCTTCGTATAACTCGGTTTCATCCTTTGTAGGGTTAACCGATAAAATATGACAAATTGCCTACCCTTTGACTGACTTCTGTTGTTTAAAGTGAATGTCGTATTGGGATATAAACAAGGCCCATCTCGCTAACTGCTAATTCATGGAAGCCGGTTGCATCATGAACACTCGAATTGGGTTGACGTTGGAGATTACGTATATTGTCCGTCCAACCAGGTAGTGTCGCATTTTCTAAATTGCAAACACCAGGACAAGGCATTCCTTCTTAATCATTGGATATCAAGATTCAATACTTACCAATGTTCGGCTCAAATAATATACTGTCTACTCGTGACCGCTGTCATCGTCTTGTGCCAGCAGAGTGCTCAATGATTGGTTTGTCGCTTTGACATAGATCAAGAATGGTTTTCCTAACTTCGGTGCGATGAGGACATGAGGATTTGACAGGTATGCTTTGATATCTTTAAATACTTTCTGGCAAGCATCATCCCAAATGAACGACACACCCTTCCTTGTGAGCTTGGAAAACGGTTGACACTTTCCGGAGAGGTTCGAGATGAACCGACGGATATAAGCCAATCACACTTGTAATCCTCTGAGTTCCTTGAGATTTCTCAGAGGTTGTAATTATTAATCTCCTTCACTTTATCAGGATCGATGTGGATGCCCCTCGTGGTGACGACGAATCCAAGAAATTTACCACTAGATATTTCCAGGAAAGACACGGTAGGGTTCATCTTTAATCGATGACTCCGCATGAGATCGAACATTATTCTCAAGTCTTTAATAGAGTCATCTTTGCTGCGGCTCTTGATGACCAAATCATCAATATAGCATTCGACGGTTTTTCGGAGATGGTCCTAAAAAATCTTCTGTTCATGTCGAAAGTTGATTTCTTTGAGGTATTCATTACAACTTCAGGCGTTTACAATGAATTCAAAAGAGGAGTCTTTTTATAAGATCTCTCTACACAAAGGAAATTGAAAAATTAAAACTTTCTAGAAAACACACGCAGAGAAATTGTTTATCGGTCTTCTGCTTGCGTGGAATCTTTACCAGTGCCAGGGTTTATCCGTTGACCACCAATAGATCAAATCTGATTGAGTTTGTTGCCTCGCAAAGGAGACTAGAAATTGAAGTGAATATCTCAACAACAGTGAGATAAACACTCTTGTCGATATCACAGCAAATGTGCGATCTCAAGGGAAGCGGATGAACGAGTCTGAAGCGGTTGTAGATCTATCAAACTCTCCTCCTTTTTGTCAAAGAACTCGCCAAGAAGTTGCTTCCTCCTTGCTGAAATTCATGCTCCTCACTCTCTAATTTGACACGGCTTTGCCGTTGCTCTAAAATTCTCCCTCCCTTTGAATGAAGGCCCTAAAGCTGTATTTATAGGCTTCAGAAGCTTTATTTTTGGATAAAAATGAATAATTTGATCTTATCCTCAGTTGTAATCACTTAACCATATTCAAAGATAACCTTAAATTAGTTGGAGAGGCTGTGGAATTAAGAAATCATAAAATCTTATCGAAAAATAGGTTTTCGGGCAGTTAACAGGCGAAAAATAGCATTTCTAGGCGTGAGACACCGCTAGTGTCTTGCCCTTGGGCCAAGACACGAATGGTGTCTCAGCCTTGGCTAAGACACCAGTGGTGTCTCGGCCATGAGCTGAGATGCCCTTGGCATTTCTCTGTTGTTTTGCCTCTAATTGTTTTGTCTGATCTTTGAATGAAGCGATTCAAGATGCGTTGGAAAGCTAGAGAAGAGATCTACTACTTCCCATAGGCAAAATGTACATGGAATGAGTGAGACATGAGTGGTACTTTGTCCTTTGTGGGTGAAACACAACTCCTGGTTGAGTTATTTCTTCATTATTTTGCTATCCTATTGACTCGTATGCTTCGTCAACTTGCTTCATCCACTTGTTAGCTTCCCTACGACATCAGATAATCCTCCTTGACTTAGATAATAATGTTCATCATCTTTTCTCCATCTCGAGCTACGTGCGGAAACCTATAGGTAATTTTTAACGTCTACAAATACCCCCTCCAAAGTGTTTCAGTCTCGTTCTTTTATAAAAGAGCCTGAAATACTTTGGATGTGATAGGCCCAAACTTTAATCTTTTTAGTATTTTGTCGAAGAGATTTGCATAGAAAGACCTATGACTACCTCCAGTTCTTGATTTCTTCAATCCTCAGTCTATTCAGTGTTTTGTCGAATAGCTAAAATTCTTCCAGTGCTGCGTTTATCATCTGAACATTATAGAAATCATGAACTAAAATTGGTGTATTAGTTTCTGATGTAGCTCGTGCCATTGAATTAACATTGAACTGATTATCTTTGTCAGTGACGCATATCTGAACTATGATTGAAGTCCCGTTAGTATCCTTTGACCTGGAATTGATCTGAGCCTTGTTTCGGCAAAAATTGTCGATGCGTTGACTAGCGTGGACCTTCATTGCAATGCATTGACTGGCACTGACTCATGGGTACACGTTGACTGGCGTTGACTTTTATCATTACGCATTGACCGGCGTTGACTCATGACTACGCGTGGCAGGCCCAAGTGTAGAAGCTATAGGACGAACCGTTGATGCTAGTTCATCTGCAGGTACAAATCTTACCCGTACGTCCTGCTAGTTATTTACTTAACCATAGGAGAGTTTTGATTGTAGGACCAGCTATTAGAGCTGATACATCTACTATTGTGAATGCTTTAAAGGTTCCTTATGGAGGCTTCAGCTAGAATTTATGTTGTCCCGGGTGCTCAAGTTACGAGACCAACTGATGAAACTAGTGCATCAGTGACTATCGTACTTATAAGATTTTTGGCAAACCCTCAGCCATCAATAGATTTGATAAGACTTTACTGACTATCGTTTGAGTTCGGCTAGCATGCGGATTGTTTAAGTCTGTTCCGCAGGTGACGTTGTGCTAAAAGAATGAACTCTCTTAGACTTAATGCTACGATATCGAATACGTAGACTTCATCATTTGTTGCGGGAATAGACTATCCGGCAACACGTATTAGGTGTAAACTTTAGGATTTTTAGCAAACCCTCAGCCATCAACAGATTTGATATACCTTTACCGATTACCGTTTGAATCGGGCTTGCATGTGAATTATCTAAATTCGTTTCACATGTGACGTTGTACTACGAAAATGAACTCTCTTAGACTTGATGCTATGATTTTGAATACATAAACTTTTTTATTTTTACGGGAAATGACTAACCGGCAACATGTGTTAGGTATAGACTTATCTCTGATTAGGGATTGAGATAAATTCCCCTAGACATACATTCTGGTGTCTTTTTACAGCAAAGACTAACTAGCAATGCGTGTTAGGCGTAAACTTATCTTTGTTTAGGAGTTGAGATAAAGTTCCCCATGCATAAGAGGCATGGATTTGTCATGTTGAGAGATTGTGTCTTCTCTTGGGGCAAAGACGAACCCTGTGCTGGAGAGAAAGAATTTTATATTTTATCTCTAGGTAAAAAAGAAACTCAAAGTGGGATCTCCACTTCAAGAATTTGAAAGATTTAGATAACCCTAACTGTTTAAAGGTTTAGTTATCCAATTTGAAAATAAATTTCTCATTTATCAAGATAAAATTCCAACTTTAGCCCTAACTGTTTAAAGGTTTGACCAAAGGGGAGATTGAGATGATCCTAACTGTTTAAAGGTTTGATCACTCGATGTGGGTGAAAGCCTCTCGTTTATCGAAAGGGATTCCGGTTTTGGTCCTAACTGTTTAAAGGTTTGACCAAGATGGATTTTGAGATGACCCTAACTGTTTAAAAGTTTGATCGTTTAATTTGTGGACCTCTCGTTCATGAAAGGAATTGAAAGGGGATTTTGGTTATGATCAAAACTATTTAAAGGTTTGACCAAGTGGGAGTGCGGTGATACAAATAACAGTGGGAGTGCTAATTTGTACAGATCATTGTGTCAATACAGTAGGAGTTTTTGGTATTAAGTTGCAAGGACTTTAACATGAGGGGGTTTGAAATATCTAATACTATGTCTGGATTCTAAAAATGGAAGTATTAAGTGCACAGACACAGCGGGAGTTTGAGTGGATGTAATCATGAAGAATTTTGTGGACCCACCGTCAATTGATTTAATCAGTAAGGGATTTTATGATGCAGGACTGTGAATCGTTAAGCATTTCACAATTACGTAGTGGTGGTTTCGCGAGGGAAATTTGATTTGATGAAGTAATGAATCTCGTCTCAACGAAAGAGTGCTCTAGGAGTCACAGTGGGAGGGTTTTAATCATCTTAGAAATGATTAAATGGCTACAGTGGGAAGTTCTTAATTATTTTTTATCATGATTAAGAATCAATTGGTTTTGGGTTATTCTTAAGAATACTCTGTGTAGTATTCTCCAGGAACTTCCTATTGGAATGCATTAAGGTATTCCACCCCAGCTCTTTGGCAAACTTTAATCCAATTGTATTCGGCCATGTTGCCGGATTATCCTTAAGAATATTATGTGTAATATTCTCCAGGAACTTCCTGTCAAAGGTAGGAAACAATTTAGCCTCGTATACTAGTTAGAAGTTTGGGAAACAGTTTATACTCGTATACCCGTTGGAGTAAAAAGGAGGAACAGTTTAATCTCATATACCTGTCGGAGGATAGGTCATCTTTATTTGGCTTGTTTTGCCGTTATGACGCCGGAGTCAATTAAGGCTTGGATTTTATTTTTGACACCGAATCAACCCTTGGTGGGATGAAGAACCCTCATGTGGTATGCACAGTATTTTGGATCCGTAATCCTCTTAGCTCCCTCCAGATCTTTGATAGGTGGTAGCTCGATTTTGTTGTTGGTGAGGATGTACTCCAAGATGGCTGAAACTTTATCATCTTTGAAAGAATACTCCTTCTAGAATCTTGGATCAGGAGTCCTTCACTATTTCTGAGGTTGTTGTTGTGGTATTTGTTTAAAATCAACAGCAACCACAGGTGCTGTCAGCTGGCTTCTCTCGGCCTTCTTTCTTCTGAGGAAGCGATCGACCTATTCTCCATGCAGTTTTAATTCCTTCCAGTGGTTAAGGGGATAACCCCTATGACTTCAAGGACATCAAGGGAGAGATTGTGATGGCAGATCTGGAGTTTGAACTCCTCTATAACTGGATCTCGGTAATTCATCACCTTATTTCGGAAGCCTTTGACGAAGGTGTTAACTGACTCTCCATTCTTCTACTTCTGATCCAGAAGAGCTCTAATTAACACTTTAGTGTCATCTTCGAAGAAATTACTGACGAATGAGTTTTCCATATCGTTCCAGCAGTTGATGCTTCCTGGCTTGAGACGTCGATACCAATCGAAGGCGTGTGGGAGAACCTCTCCAGAGATCATTCCCAAGTAGGACTTAAAGTAGATTAAATGCTGAGTGAGGGAACCTCTCCCGTCAAATGGCATGAAGTTAATTAGATTTAACTTCGCTGGGTACATGATTGAATCCCACTCTCTTAGGTATGGACACGTGATATCAGTCTCCTTCACCTCTTAAGCAGTCATCAAGGCATTGATTTTGCTTTCCAGATCATTCATATTTTTATCTTCGCCTGCATCTTTCTTTAGGCTATTTTGGGGAGGGACAACAGGGCCACCCCCAGCGTTGTTATTTTCGATAAGACCACCCCTAGCATCCATGTTGTCGGGAGGGGTATCGGCATTGATATTTTCTTCAACTTCCGAATCGCTATCTACCTGATTAGTAGTGTTGCGACAATAGGATTCACCATGCTGTTTTGATAAATCTTGAAGTTGTTGGGCTTGTAAATCCTTGACCCGTTGCACGGCCATCTCCATTTTGATTTTAAAATCTTCTTTCTTTTTAGCCAAGGCTCTTGAAGAAGTTGAGCCACTTGTTCGGTAGTGATCATGAATACTTCTCGAGCTTACCCCATGCTAGACATTATATCATCGAAGGTGATTGCAGAGCAAGTATCTAAAAGTTCATCTTCCGAAGAAAGTCCTTCATGCATCCTCGGGTAATCCCCATGTTTGGTGGCTTCTAGCTGGAGCTGAGACACTCGTTGGGCTATTCCTGAATCGACTTTTCTTCCCAGAGAAAAGTCGGGATTAGCGTTATTCAAAGTCAACACAGACTTTCCTTTGTCAGCCATATTGATGGTGACTTTTGGGAATTCGTCATCTTGAATGGCCGAACTTCTTTTGTGGGAGCGCCTTGATTTGGGTTTTGACGCTTCAATGGAAAGCCTTTGGAATACCGAGACCCTCTGTGGAGTGGTCTTGGGGTAGCTACACTCTGATAATACTTTCCTGATAAGCCTCTCACAAAGACAGAGAGAGACTGATTCTGGGATACTTCTCTTTCAAGATTTGTTCATACCCCCAGCTCGATAGTACAACTCTTCGATGTTGTGTCTAGAGCAACCTATGGGCTGTTGGTTTGGATTTCGAGGTGTAACGTTATCATTTGACGGACACGTTCTCTTCTGGAGAGGTAATGTCGTGTTAGCATTCTCGAGAGTCACACGTTTGGAACCATGCCTTCATGATGATGGAATCCTAACAGGCTCTTGGTTTTCCACACGTACCCCCAAGCGGGCGGTTACGGGAATTAGTTTGTTGGGAGGACGTATACGACCCCAAGTCTGAAGAGTTGCTCGGGATTTGTTCACCGAACCCAAACATTCTTTGATAGGAGTTTTGCCTCGATCTTTATGTAGTGGACTCAGGCGATCTTTCAACGGAATTCTAAATTTGGATAGATCCACACTGTCGTTGGGCTTCACCGGAGGTACGGGAGCAAGAGGAGCGGGATCTGAAGCTGATGGAAGCTGGGAAGAAGCCTTAGGGTTAGAATTAGGGGAGAGACACTATTCATGTCTCTCCCTAGGTGTGAGACACGGCTCATGTCTCGCCCTAGGCGAGAGACACGACTCGTGTCTCTCCCCAAGTGGAGGTGTTTTGGCTATTTTCGGTGCCATTTTTGGTGCTGATTGCCCTTTGGCACCCAGACTTGTTTGGATTTTAGTGATTCTTTGACCACCTCTTCTTTTTGTAGTTCTTGTGCCTTTTGCACAAGGATATGTGCTTGTGCAAGAAGTCCACAACGCTTCTGGATGCGTTCCTCGAGAGTAGAACGAGTTTGTTTGACACGAACCCATTTGTTAGTTGACGGTTAGGAGGAGGAACCCATTGCTTGCTGTGGCAAGGGCTTAGTCATTTGACACCTTCTGGATTCTAAGTCTGCTTGATAGCAGAGTCTGTCCACCTATTCTAGAGCTTTAGCGATTTGACGGGCAAGACGTTGACGCTACCTCTGACGAGCCCTCTTCTTCAGAATTGGTACACCATCAATGAGCAACTCCTTGACTTTTGAGGAGTTGTCGTGAGTATAGGCATCTAAAAATGCCTATAGGTGTCCGTACACAACTCGATACGGAGAGAAGATGACGAACGTTGTTATCCGAGTCAGCGAGGATTATCTGACGCCAACAAGCACATGAAACGAATCGGTGAAGCGTACAAGTCAACAAAATAGCTTTTGTGTTTTGTTTGGAGGAGATTGTAATTTTTTTTATTTTCATTGTAAAAAGGTCTTATAAAAAGACCAATCTTTTAGAACTTATTGTAACAATCAAGTTGTAATGAGTTATACAATAAAGAAAATAATTTCCGACACGAATAAGATGGTGACCACAGTGGAAGGCAACAACCTTTCTGCGAAGGCTGATGTGTCGCAACCTCAGATCCGGATCCCTGTTGACGTAGAGGTCGAGTACGAGTTCGACCAGGCCAAGTTCGAGGAGTATCTATCGTCCTCCTCCTCCAGATCCTCCACACCTCGCAAGCGCAGGAAGATCAACGCCCCCATTGCTACAGCTGTCTCACCTTGCAACACCCCTCCGACCTCCAACAAGGCCAGATCTGCAGATCTGGACTCCTCCTCAATCAAGGAGATAGTCGCTGGAGGCACGCCCACTTGATCGAAGAGAGCTCGTCAAAGGCAGCACTAACACCTCGTGTGCCAATTCGACAAGGCATTGGAGCAAATGGTCCCACATCCAAACTAACAATGAATATATGGATCCAAGTTAAAAGGACCCGTTCAACCCTTGAGGAACGCATCCAAAAGCACTACGCACTCCTTGCGCGTGCACGAATTCTTGTGCAGAAGGCCTAAGAGTTGCAGAAGCAAGAGGTGGCCAAGAAACGATCAAAACCCCATAAAATATGGATTCCTAAGTCTGAAACTACGTGAAAATTAAATCGCCGGACAGCAGGAAGTTTCTCTGGCTGAGACAGCAATAACTGTCTCGCAGCAGGCCGAGACAGCATCAACTGTCTCGTAGCAGGCCGAGACAGCAACAACTGTCTCGCACTAGGCCGAGACAGCAGCAACTGTCTCGCATCTGGCTGAGACAACAGCAGCTGTCTCGCACCTGGCTGAGACAGTCACCGTTGTTTCTTACCTAGCAGAGACACCAATGACTGTCTCGCCCAAAGAGTTAGCTCCGTGACTACCATGGAGTCTCCGACAGCCCCTATTCCTATCTTGATGAATCATGCACCACCGGTGGAGTCCCACAACAGTGTGGACTTATCCCGATTCAAGATGAGGATGACAAATCACCTGGGTCCTTTTCATAAGGATTGAGGTAAAGTTCCGATCAAAGAACGCTTGGGCCCGGTGAATGAACCCCGAGCAACACATCGCGCTGGGGGTCGCACACGCCCTCGCAATAATTTAGAGCCTTCTCATAAAGAGAAAACTCCTATAACAGACTACCTCAGACTGCGTGTCGAAATCCAAGAGCCCGTTGAGGTCCCGCACTCACTAAAGTGTGGCTCCAAATGTGTGACTCTTGAGAACGCCAACAAGGTAGTAAATCCTTAGAAGAAAACGTGTTCGTCAGACGACGACGTTATACCTGAGAAGTCATGCTAACACGTGATAGATTGTTCCGGTCATCATGCCGATGAGTTGTACTATCAGGCTGGGGGTACGAACAGATCTCGAAAGAGAGATACCCGATAGACGGACTTTCATTGTCCGTATCCTAAACTTATCAGGGTAGTGTTATCAGCATGTAGCTACCCTAAGATCACTCCACAGAGGGTCATGGTATTCGAGAGGATCTACACTGAATCATCAAAATCCAAATCAAGACGTTTCCACAGAAGAAGATCGGTCGTCCGAGACAACAAACTCCCAAAAGTTACCTTCAACATGGTCAATAAGGAAAAGTCTCTGATTGTTTCAAGCGGTTCTAGCCTCGACTTTTCTCCAGGAAGAGGAGTCAATTCGGGAATAGCCCAACTAATATCTCGACTCCATCTAGAAGCTGTCGGACCTAAACAGTCCGCAGTCATGATTAACATGGCTGATAAAGGAAAGTCGACTCGACCTTCTAGTTCAGACCCCCTCATATCGCATCGTCTAACTCGGCTACACACAGGTACTACCAGATGTGGGGACTATCAGAGGATGAATAGAGGATTATCCTCAGATGTTAAAGCATCAGATGCTAACTCTGCAGTCGCTTCTGACAATACGATATCCAGCCCAGGACAATCCTGTGAGGCATTTATGATCAACACCGAGCAAATAACCAAGATTCTTGAAGATGCTTTGGCTAAGCAGAAGGAGAACTTCAAGTTAGAAATGGAAATGGCTATGCTACGGATGAAGGAAGAGCATGACCAATGGAACCAAGCTTTGTTAGGTCAAATCGGTGAATCCAGTCGTTACAACAATGCCTACCGAACAGGTGGAGATTCAGACAAGGACAAACACCTCGATGCAGATAACCCTCCCATTGACCAAAATGTTGGGGATGGTCCTACTAAAAATAACAATGCTGGGGGTGGTTCCTTCGATGATGATAATGCTGGGGGTGGCCGCAATGTTCCTTCTCGAAATCGACCAAGGAAGGATACGAGCGAGGACGAAAGGATGAAAGACCTCGAGAGGTGAAAAAGACCAGTATTCCGTGTTCTTACCCGAGAGAGTGGGAGTTGATCCCGTACCCGACGAAGTTATGTATACTCGAGAGGTGAAAAAGACCAGTATTCCGTGTCCTTACCCGAGAGAGTGGGAGTTGATCCCGTACCCGACGAAGTTTAACCTGATCAACTTCATGCTGTTCGACGAGTAGATTTCGCCCACTCAACATCTGATCTACTTCAAGTCTCACTTGGCATGATTTTTGGTAATGAAGCCTTGATGGTTCGATCATTCGTGGGCACCCTTCGTGGGGCTGCCTTCGATTGGTATCTCCGTCTCAAGCCTGGAAGCGTCAACAGCTGGGATAACATGGAAAGTTTATTTCTTGGTAATTTCTTTGATGATGACACTGATGTATCAATCAGGATGCTCTTTGAGGAGAAACATGAGGACGAAGAGACGGTCGACGATTTCGTCAAGCGCTTTCGAAATAAGGCGATGAAATTTTGAGATCCGGTTATAGAGGACTTCATCCTCCAAACCAGTCATAATAACCTATCCGTTGATATCTTAGAAGTTATGGGGGTAGCGCCATCCAAGACCTAAAAGATTTGAAGGTGCACGGAGAGCAGGCCGAACGCTTCCTCAGAAGGAAGAAAGCCGAGAGAAGCCAATTAGTGGCTAACCCTCCAAAATCAAACTTCGCCTCCCGTGGAAAGGGGAAGGCACCTGCACCAGCTGTTGATGTTAATTAGACGTCATAGCAGCAACCCCGGAGACAGCAAAAGACTTTGGATCCGAGACTCTAAAAAGAGTACACCTTCAAAAATGAAGACGTTCCGGCCATTTTTGAGTCCCTTTTTGAAAACAACAAGATCAAGCTGCCACCTATCACAAATTAGGAGGTAGCTAATAATATTTCGGATCCAAAGTATTGTGCATACTACAGGAGGATTCTTCATCCCACCAAGGCTTGCTTCGCTCTCAAAAATAGCATCCAACTCTTGGTTGAAATCTGCATCATAACGCCGGAATAAGCCAAATGAGAATGCCACACTCTGATATGTATAAGAGTATAAACTTCTTCTCTCTACCCTCCGAAAAGTATATGAGTATAAACTGCTCCTTCCCAGACTCCGACAAGTATAAAAGTATAAACTACTTCTCGCTCCTCCAACAGGTGCATGAGGTTAAATTGCTCCCTGTGTACTCTAATAGGTATACGAGTCTAAATTGTTTCCTACCTTTGACGGAAAGTTCCTGGAGAATTTTATACTTAATATTCTTAAGGATAACTCGATCATGCAACTGAGTACAATGTTAGACCCAGTTTCGCAAAGAAAGCTAGAGGTGGATAATTCATGTAACGAGAAGTTCCCGGAAGAATGCTATATGGTGTATTCTTAGGAATAACCCGGTCACTACAAAAAAGTGATGAATAAGAAACTCCCACTTGGACTCTGAATGCTTCCAAGAGTGAAACACATCCAATTGCCGGGATCAATTCACCAAACTCCAAGCACTCTTTTGCTGAGACGAGATTTGATCACTTCGTTGGGTCGATCTTCCCTCACAAAAAACTCCTACTGGTGTTTGATGATTCACAATCTTCCGCACAAAACCTCTCACTGATCAAATTAATTGATGGTGGGTGTACTAAAATTCTTCCTGGTTTAATCCACTCAAACTCCCGCTGTGTCTGTACACTCAACACTCCCACTGTGATTTGTACTCCCTCTGATTAACTCGGTCAAACCTTCCTACAGTTAGGGCCACAGCCAAAATCTCCTCTCGATTCCTTCCATGAATGAGAGGTCCACTTTCGAATCAAGCGATTAGACCTTCCTACAGTTAGGGTCGTCTCAAACCTCCCACACGGTCAAACCTTCCTACAGTTAGGGCCACAACCAAAATCTCTTCTCGATTCCTTCCATGAACGAGAGGTCCACTTTTAAATTGAGCGATCAGACCTTCCTACAGTAAGGATCATCTTAAACCTCCCACTCGGTCGAACCTTCCTACAGTTAGGATTGTTTCAAACCTCCCACTTGGTCAAACCTTCCTACAGTTAGGGCTAAAACCCCAATTCACTCTCGATAAACGAGAAACTCACCTTTAGTCTGGTAATCAAACCTCCTGATAGTTAGGATTATCCGAATCTTTTTTATTCTTGAAGTGGAGATCCTGCTTTAAGTTTCCTTTGCAACTAGAGAGAGAATATAAAACTCTTCCTCTCCAGCATCGGGTTCGTCTTTGCCTCAAGAGAAGACACCACTTTTTCAACTCCTAAAATCTGTGCTTCACAGGCATGGGGAATTTTATCCCGAAGCCTAAGTAGGGATAAATCAATGCCTAACACGTGTTGTCAGTTAGTCTTTAACTGTAAAAAAGAACAAAAAGCCCACATATTGGATATTATGGCAAGTTGTTATTAATAACACCAAAATTCATGCCTTACACGTGCGGGTAATTTTGTCCCGAAGCCTAAGTAGGGATAAGTCAACGTCTAACACGTGTTGTCAGTTTAGTCTTTCACCGAGTGAAGAAGACACCAGAATCTAAGTCTGGGGAATTTTGTCCTGAAGCCTAAGTAGGGATAAGTCAGCGCCTAACACGTGTTTTTGGTTTAGCCTTTCACCGAGTGAAAAGGATACCAGAATCTAAGTCTGGGGATTTTTATCTCGAATCCTAAGAAGGGATAAGTTAGCGTCTAACACGCGTTTCCGGGTAGTCTATTCCGTAAGAAAGATGAAGTCTACGTATTCCATCTTATAGCACTAAAAGAGTTAACTCTTTTAGCACAACGTTACATGCAGAACGGACTTAAACAATCTACATGCTAGCCCGACTCAAACGGTAGTCGGTAAAGGCTTATCAAACCCGTTGATGGCTGAGAGTTTGCCAAAAATCCTATAAATGTGAGAGTCATTGACGCACCAGCTCCATTGGTTGGTCTCGTGACTTAAGGATCTGACAACTTCAAGATAAGGTCCATATATACAGACGAATCAGCTTTAACAATTGGTCTTGCAGCCCCAGCATTTGGGACCGCCACGCTGTAACGCCTTGGGAGCTTAAACTATATTAATGTCGTAAGAGCTTAAACTATGTTAACACCGATCAACGCGTTACAAATTAAGGTCAACGCCAGTCGGCGCGCTGAAAACTTTGCCAAAATAAGGCTAAGAAAAATTCTAGGTTAAAGGATGATTTCGAGAAGTTCAATCACATTCAGATATAATTTCCCCACAAGGATGATCAGTTCAAAATCAACTCAATGACACGAGCTAAGTTCAGAAACTTACACACTAACTTTGGTTCAAAATTTCGATAACGATCAGACGATAAAAAGAACGCCGGAAGAACTTCATCTATTCGACAAAATACTGTGTAGACTGAAGGCTGAAGAAGTCAAGAATTAAAGCAGTTCACAGGTCCTTCTACAAGATTGAGGACATGGCCTATCTTATCTAAAGCATTCAAGACTCCTCTATAAAAGAAACAAGTCTAAAATACTTTGAAATGGATATCTGTAGGCGTCTAAAAATGCTTATAGGTGTCCGTACACAGCTCGAGATGGAGAGAATATGACGAACATTGTTATCAGAGCCAGAGAGGATTATCTGACGCTAACAAGCGCATGAAACAAATCAGTGAAGCATACAAGTCAACAAAATGACAAAGTATGCAAAATGATAAAACAACAGAGCAAGACCAACCCAGAGAATCCTCCTGGCAGCCGAGCCGCACCTAAGAGCTTGGCCAATGCCAGCTGACCTGGCCAAAGCCGGGACAACCTTGGCTGACCCGTCCAAAGCTGGGACAGTGTTGGCTATCCCGTGCCCAGGCCGAGACAGCCTTTCCTGTCCCGCACCTAGGTCGGGATAGCTTTCCTGTCCCGCGCCTAGACCGGGATAGCCTTGGCTGTCGCGTGCCCAAGCCGGGTTAGTAGAGACTGTCCCACGCCCACGCGAGACACCGTGCATCCAACTGTCCGAAACGCGTTTTTGATGGTTTTGTTAATATTTCTCAGGATTTGTTCGTTCAACAGCATCCCACTTTACTTGATATCATATCCAAATATGGTTAGGCCGTTGTTAACTAAAGATATGGCTAAATCCCTTATTCTTATCCAAATAACTACATCTGAAGCCCTATAAATACGAGCCTAAGGTCTTCATGCAGAGAGGGCGAATTTTATCAAAGAGGAGGAGGTGCTGCTGAATTTTAGAGCCAAGAGCCTTGAATTTCGGAGAGGAGGAAGAGATCTTGGCGAGTTCTTCGATATAAAAAAGGAGAGTTCGAGAGATCTGAAGCCCAGTACCCCCCATTCCTTGAGATTAGGCTTGGTCTTAATTTCGAGAAGAGACATAATCTCGCTTGGTTAGGATTATCACTTTAGTAATTACTTCCTTCGTGAAGTAAGAGCTTTGATTAATAACTCTGTCAACCAGATCTGATCCGCAACGGTCCACGGACTAACGCGTCCCCGGCACAGGCAAAGATCCCATGCAAACAGAAGTTAATAAATAGTTCTGTGTTTTGTTTAGAGGAGATTGTAATTTTTTCCATTGTGTAAAGGTCTTATAAAAAGACCAATCGTTTTGAACTTATTGTAACAATCAAGTTGTAATGAGTAATACAATAAAGAAAATAATTTTTGACACGAATAGTGAGCATCAGATCCGGCTTCCTTGGATGCTGGAGAGGAGTCTTCAACAGCAATTGGGTGAAGATCATTATTCTGGGTCTTCATATATGACGACCAATGAACCTTCTTCAAGGAAGTGGTCTTCCTGTACTTTCAAGGAGAGGAAGATCTAGAGGAGGAGGAGGAGGAGACGTACTCCTCGAACTTCTGCTGGCCGAATTCGTACTCGACCTCTTCTTCAACCGGGATATTGATCATCGGTTGTGGCACGACAGCCTCGATTGCGAGGCTGTTGGCTCCCACTGTGGTCGCCAGCGTGTTCGCGTTAAAAGACGATTTCTTTGAGGAATTTATTACAACTTTAGGTGTTTACAACGAATTCAAAAGAGGAGTCTTTTTATAAGATCTCTCTACACAAAGGAAATTGATCAGATCTGATTGATTTTGTTGCCTCACAAAGGAGAAAAGAAATTGAAGTGAATATCTCAGCAACGGTGAGATAAACACTCTTCTCGAGATCACAACAACGGTGCGATCTCAAGGGAAGCGGATGAACGAGGTTGAAGCGGCTGTAGATCTATCGAGCTCTCCTCCTTTTTGTCGAAGAACTTACCAAGAACTTGCTTCCTCCTTACTAAAATTCATGCTCCTCATTCTCAAGATGACCTTAAATTAGTTAGAGAGGCTGTGGAATCAAGAAATCTTGAAATCTTATCAAAAAACAGGTTAACAGGCGATTAACAGGCGAAAAACAGTATTTCTTAGCATGAGACACTGCTTGTGTCTCACCCTTGGGCCGAGGTATGAATGGTGTCTCGGCCTTGGCCGAGACACAATTTGTGTCTTGGCCTGTGGTGTCTCGGCCATGGGCCGAGATGCCCTTGGTATTTCTCTATTACTTTGCCTCTAATTATTTCTCTCTATCTCGGAATGAAGCGATTCTAGATGTGTTGGAAAGCTGGAGAAGAGATTTACAACTTTTGTTGTTTGAGATTCTTCAGATTTGAATAGAATCATAGCCTAAATGTGCGAGACATTATCGGAGTCGTGCAGGTGTGAAACAGCCTGGACCGTCTCGGTTGTTTTGGCTCTAACTTTCTCATCCGATCTCAGAATAAGGTGATCTAAGATTTATTGAAAAGCTGGCAAAGAGATCTACAACCTCCCATTGGAAAAATAGCTCTATCAGGTGCAAAACACTGTTGGTGTCTGGCCCTAGGCGTGAGACACCGTTGGTGTCTTACCCATGGGCGAGATACGACTGGTGTCTCTCCATTGTTTTGCCTCTAATTCTCTTATCCGATCTTGGAATGAAGCGATTCAAGATGCATTGAAAATCTAGAGAAAAAATATACAACTTACCATAGGAAAACTTCACATGAAGTGAGCGAGACATAAGTGGTGTTTCATCCTTTGTGGGTGAAACACAACTCCCGGTTGAGTCATTTCTTCGTTATTGTGTTGTCCTATTGACTCGTATGCTTCGCCAACTTACTTTATACACTTGTTAGCTTCCCTATGGCATTAGATAATCCTACTTGACTTGGATAATGATGTTCATCGTCTTTTTTCCGTCTCGAGCTGCGTGCAGGAACCTATAGGCAATTTTTGACGCATACATCTTCGTCATAGCTCGTTGATAGGTAGCACCCACATTCTTCAAACTAAAGGGCATAACTATGTAGCAGAATATACTAAACGGTGTTCTGAATGATGTATACTTTTCATCATCCGGATACATTTTGATTTGGTTGTACCCTGAGAATCCATCCATGAATGACATTCTCTCAAACCCACATGTGTTGTCGATGATAACATCCGTGATAGGAAGAGGAAAATCATCTTTTGGGCAGCAGTGTTTAGATCTCTGAAGTCAATGCAGATTCTAATTTTCTCGTTCTTTTTAAAGACCGGGACAATATTTGTCGCCTAATCCGGATGTTGCTCTTCTTTGATGAAGTCCGAGTCGATTAGCTTTTTGACTTCAGCTTCGATCGCCTCCATAATCTGCGAGTGAAACTGTCTTTACTGCTGCTTGATAGGTTTGACATCCAGTTTGATGTTAAGGCAGTTCATCACCATATTCGGGTCAAGTTCTGTCATATCTTCGTAGTTCCAGGCAAAGACGTTAATGTACTCCCTTATTAGGGCAATCAACTCCTCTTTTTCTTCTAGTAGGAGGCTGTCACTGATGAATATGGGCTTTAGATTTGTTTTATCACCCATGTTGATTTGAGCCACCTTATCCTTAGTAGGAGATTCTGTTTGCTCGAATCTATCACCATACTAGATGTTCAAGTGATGGATCTAAGGATCTTCTCATGTTGGTAACTAATCGTCTTCTTACGTTGTGTCAGGATCGACAATAGCCATGTTTGGCATTAAGCCTTTGAACATCTCCCCAAGGCTAACATCAGAATCCCATTCTAATGAATCTGACTAATGTTCATCCCTATTTGGATTGGCAAATTGGTTATTAACCTGCCAACAGCATTCGTCAGAGGATGAAGACATATAGCCTAGACCTCTTCTTTGTCCGTAATAATTGTCAGGCTTTCTTTTTTGTACATAGGCAGGCCAGGGTGGAACTCGAGGACCCCGACCAAAGCAAAGACCTTCCTCGAGCACGAAGTTGTATCCTAATTTCTTCATGTAATCCCATGCTAGTGGACTATATTTGAATAAATGACGACCAGGTTTTTCATCATCGCTGTCATTCTTCAAGAAGGGATTTGATGATGGACACAACTCTCCTTTGCCGGAGACTCTCTTTTCCACCCCCTGCCTTGGTAAGAAGGTCAAAAATTGTTCCGGAGGAGTCTTGGACATGCTTCTATGTCATGCAAGATGACAGAAGTGGCATATTTATGTCAAGGTTGTTATACATCCCCTACATTACATCATCAAGACAATGCGAGTACTCTAAATCATCATTTATTGCATAATCAGTACCTTGTCAATTACAACTTCTATCGGACGATTAACCACTATCAAGATCGATTACAAAGGGTTTAATGTCATTAAATACAAAACATTCGTCATAATCGAGTCCAGCTTTGGTATCAGCCTCTTCTCCGCTGTCCGTGCCTTGGGTTGATGGTTCAGTTTCGGATTTAGCACCGTATAGAAGGGAGTCAGTAAAATAGTTTTTCAACCCCTAAAATGGTTTCTTATCCGCGACCACCATCTTGATCTCATTATTAGCGTCCACATATTTCAGATAGTGATAGTGTAAAGAAGGTACTATAACATTACTATGGGTCCATAGTCGACCTAATAGTAAGTTATAGGAGGTCTCTGCTATTGGGTCTCATGTTTATGGGCCTACTGTCTAATCTAGTTTTGATGATTAACAAACAATTCCTAACATCGTGTAACGAGTGTTTGCATTTGTTTTGCTAGGAAATCTATACAAACATCGATGTTGGAGGTTAGTTAGAGTTGAGCTTAACGATGACATTCAAAGGAGGTTGGCAGATAACTGAATGAAGCAACGATGAATTCAAAGTCAAATACAAGATCAAGCTTCATCCACATCCAAGATGAGCTACATTGAAGACCTATAGCTTGGGTAAATAGTTTTATAGTTTAAGTTTATACTTTGTGTGTTTATACTTAGTGCTCAAATTATACAGACACATTATTTTCATTGCCTTCAAGTTTAGCCACATAAATATAAAAAAAATGGATATAATTATATATACACACATATTTGTTTCATGTTTGTATGTGCTTGAAATGATTTCAAAAAAATCAAGCTTTAACAATTTTAAATCGATAAAATCATGTCTATTTGCACAATATGTGTTTATGGATTAAAAGACTCCTTTATATCATTTTATATCCTTTATAAAGTCTATTAATCCATTCAAAAGAAGGTTGAAACTTGTTTGAAACATTTTGTCAAAATCATGTGTTGTTGAGTTTTCGTATTTTGGGCCATTTTACAAAATGATAAGTTTTCACAATCAGGAAATAATATTTCAAAATTTTCTTTTCTAACATGTGTATATTCATGTTTATAAACATTTTTTAAA
Source organism: Asparagus kiusianus (assembly GCA_022839385.1). NCBI lineage: Eukaryota > Viridiplantae > Streptophyta > Magnoliopsida > Asparagales > Asparagaceae > Asparagus > Asparagus kiusianus. The sequence goes on from BQKN01065299.1 coordinate 84,322, forward strand.
GTTTTATATTTTTTAGAATTTATTTGATATTTTTAAATAGGTTCAAAGTTTAATTTTACTGTGCAGAAAAATCTCTAAGCACGTTATCAGTCGACTGATGAGTTCATCAGTCGACCGATGAAAGTGGTTGGAAAGACTGAAAGTTTCTGCTCAGTCGACTGATGAACCATCAGTCGACCGAATCAATTCATCAGTCGACTGATGATTTTATTAGTCGACCAATGAAGGTTGAGCTGCTTGTAACGGTTAGCTCATCAGTCGACTGACACTGTTCATTAGTTGACTGATGGCACTATAACGGCTAGTTTTCCAGCTTCCCGATTTTTCGGGTTTTTTGTATTTTGCTTGAATTGTCTTGGTTTTTTGGATTTGTTTTGTGATCCTATATATACCCATTGCCCTCTATCTTCTGAGGTATCTAAGAAAAGTTTAAAACAAGTTTACAAGGTTTAAGTTTGTTTAATTGTGTTTTGTAAGTGTTTATGTGAAGAGGTTTTCACAAGAGGAAGAGGAGATCATTCTTTTCATGTTTGGGCTTCAATCTCAATCTCTCTCACTCTAGTTTTCAGAGAATTTTTACTAAACTTAATTTCTAGATTATATTTATATATGTTGTTGATTATCTTTTTCATTAAGCTAGATTTTATATTAATTTTAGCTTGATTATTGCTTCACATACAACCATTGAGCTTGAGTGTTTTCATATATTGTATAATTTTGGTTGTGGGTTTGATTGAGTGAGCTTACACTTAGTTCTCATCTTTGTAATAGAGAACAAACCATTTTTATTGTGCTTAATTGTCAGATCACATTATAATACACAAGGACACCGAGAGAAGTGGTTAGGAGAGAAGGGATCAATTCTAAGAGGAGATGCGTTGGTAGTAAAGCCAAGGGAGAGGTGGTAAATCCAACCACTTGAGGAAGGTGACATGGGCTAGGCTAACACTTAGAGGGTGTATTGTGTGATTACAATTATATGTGTTGTAAACGTTTATCGGTGAGCATTGAAAACCGATTGTGTAGCCATTTGTGAAGATAGTGGAGATTCTCCTCGATGGTGAGGAGCGGAGATGTAGGTTATGGGTCGACCGAACTCCGCGATCATTTCTTTGTGTTTCCGATTGCCTTGGCGTATTTCTTTTGTGCTCATTGTTCATCATATTGCAATATCGCCATTGTTGCATGTTTATATCGCCTATTATTTTATTGTATATCCTTGCACATATCTCATTGTATATCACTTTGCTAGGATATTAGTTAATAAGTTTTAAATTGGCATTGGTATCGAATTAGATTAGCAAATACCCTATTCACCCCCCTCTAGGTAATTTCATCTACATCAATCATGTAACACGTGACTTCAGACTTCAAATCTCCAAACTGGCACTTCACTCGGACTTTACCTAGTGGCTTGGATCCACTAGTGTTGAATCCGTAGATAACAGTGCCTGTGGACACTAACTTGCTGGCGGGAATTCTGAGATGATACCTCAATCAGAGTGGCATGCTGCCGACTACGGAACCCAGATTAACTTGGATCCGGTTGACAACGCTTGAGCCGATGTATCTGGTAAAATATAGGGGCCTGTCATGCTTTGAGTTTCTCACTTGCATATCCTCCCGACTAAAGGTGATGCAAGGAAAATGTTTGACTGCCAGGTTACAATGTTGGACTTGTTGGCCTTTTTATTTTGATGATGTTTAACAAATAATTTACTACTAATGTTATTTGTCTAGTGTTTTTATTTTTGTATTTATTATAGACAAACAATATGTTAGAGGTTGGTTGGATTGTGCCCTCACAATGATATCAAAAGGAGGTTGACAGAATATCAGAGTGAAGCCAATGCATTCAAGTTATGTTTAAGTTCAAGCTTCATCCACAATCAAGATGAGCTTAATGAAGATCAAGTGCCTTGGGTATATTAGTTTAGGTTTATGCTTTGTATGCTTATGCTTTAAGCTCAAATGGTGCATGTGCACGTTTACTTGATTTATTGACTATTATACATCCATTTGAGATAATAACATATTTTCAGATTATTGACTTAATATAACTGGTTTACATCTTTTATAAAGTCTATTAATCCATTTAAAAGAAGTTTCAAACTTGTTTGAACTCGTTTTGTCAAAATCAAGTTTTAATAAGTTTATGTCCGTACATGTTTTTGCAAAACAGATGAGTTTTCATAATTGAAAAATGAAATTTGAAAATTTTCTTCATTTACATGTTTATATTCATATATACAAACATTTCCCCAATTTTTACTAATTTTGGAGTTGATTTGTTATTTTCAATTGAATTTACAAAAATAAGTTTTTAGCAGTTTTTTAGAAACTGTTATATCTGTGTTAAAACAACTATTTCTCATAAATGAGAAGTTATATTTTAGAAATTATTTCTCTAACATGTTTATCAACATGTTTAGAATCTTTTCTCAAAATTTCACATTTTTTGGAGTTTATTTACTATTTTTAATTGATTTTATAATTCCAGCTATGCAAAAATTCTAGAATCTGCCAAAACTATCAACGGTCGACTTCATCAGTCGACTGATGACATAATCAGTCGACTAATGACATGTTTTTAGCCTATAACAGCTAGTAATTGCTAGTTTTTATTTTTGTGAGTTTTTGGGGGGTTTTTGGCTGGTTTAAGAGGCTATAAAAAGCCCTCAACTTTCATTGTTTCTTATGGATATTTATGAGAGTTTCAAAACAAGTTTACAAGTATTTTAGTTTGTTTTAAGTGTGTTTAAATTTTGGTTTTCAAGTGAAGAAAGTTTCACAAGAGGAGAAGATCATCCTTTGGTGTTTTGGACTTCAATTTCACATCTCTCCATCTTGTTATTTAGAGAAGTTTTCCTAAACTCAATTTCTAGCTTCATATATATTTATTGTTGATCATCATTTTCATTAAGCTAGATTTATATTAAGTTTAGTTTATGTTGATTATACTCTTTGTTCACACACAACCATTGAGCTTATTGTATTTGCATACATAGTATATTTGGGGTTGTGGGTTTGTGACTTAGAGTATGAGCTTTCATTGTGTTCTCATCCATAGTAGAGAACAAACACTTGTATTGAGCTATTATTGTGAGGTTCACTTTGTATTATACTACTACACCAAGAGGAGTGTGTGGTGAGAGACGGGGTCAATTCCAAGAGGAGTGACGTCGGTAGTAAAGCCTAGAGAGGTAGTAAATCCGAGCACTTGAGGAAGGACACGGGCTAGAGGCCAACACTTAAGGTGATAGTTAGTGTAGTTATATTGTGAGTGTTGTAAAGTTTTCGGTGAGTTAGAAAACCGAGTGTGCCGTTGTAAATGTTTTTGGGTGAGCATTGAAAACCCTGTGTGATAGTAGATTTCTCCCCGGGAGTGGAGAGCGGAGACATAGGACGGAAGGTTCGAACTCCGTGATTATTTGCTTGTGTTTGCATTGTTTCATTTGCCCACTACCTTGTTTGTTGTGTTTATATTTATATTGCCCCTGTTTAGTTCCATATCCTTACATATAATTGTTGCATATCTTATTTGCTAGGATAACTTGTTAATAAGTTTTTAAATTGGCATAAAATCGGATTAGATAAGTATAAACCCTATTCACCCCCTCTAGGGTACTTTTAATTGGTATCAGAGCTTGGTACTCTTTGATTTAAGGTTTAATCACCTTGAGTTAAAGATTCAAGTTATCTTTTTTTGTGCTAATCTAATTTTGATATTTTTTGTATCTTGCTTGCACATTTTATAATTATGGACTTTTATTGTGCACCTTGTTTTGGCTATGATCCTAATGTTGCTCCTAGAATAGATAATTTTCCCTATGACCAATGATGTTCTAGATTTAATATATTTGTTAGATCTAGACATTTTGATTTATGGAAAATTATAGATTTTGCTTATATTATACCTACTTTGGAGAAATCCAAGTGGAGCAAAAAGGATAAGAAAATGTTTACAATGAACAACATTTTGTTAGAATATTTGCAATATACTTTTGATTCATCTTTTTCTAACAAGTTTGTTAATTTTGATAGTTCTTACACATTATGGAAATTTATAGAAACGCATCAAGGGGACTTGGAGGTGATCCGATAAGCATTGGAGGCTTCCTCTTCAAGTTCTATTGGAGCATCATGCATACGGGCACTAGGCGATAGCCCTAGTGTGGTAAGTGATTCCGATTCTGAATGTGATTTATCTATTAATCAACTCGCATGTTCATATGATAAATTAATGCATGCCTATACTAAGTTGCATAAAAAATTTATTGATCTTAAAAGCAAGCATGTTAAATTGAAATCCGATCATGAGTTATTAGCTTCTAAGTTTGATAATATTTCTAATAAAAATATGATCCTCAAAGAAAAGAATGATAAATTAAAATCAGATCATGATTCTTTGCTTTCAAACTTTGCTTTTTTAACTCATGAAAAAGACAATGCCATGTTAGAAGTAGAAACTATTAAAAACGAGTTTAATTCATTTAAAAATGATAATGTTTCATCTACTTCTGTTTCCAATGCATTTGTGCAAAATGATGAGTTGAGTCATATTGAAAATCGCATATCATCTTTAGATTCAACATTAAAAACATGCATTGCTAAAAATGATAAGGTTATGGACTTGTGTACAAAGTCCTATGAAAATTCTTCTAAGAAATCCATTTACTATACACACATGTATAGCAAGATTTACAAATGCTCTATTTATGGCCGAAAAGGTCATTTAGCTAAATTTTGCTATGATACACACAAACATAACAATGCTACTGATTGTGCATCTCACATAGTTTCTTCATCACACAAATATGCACATGCATCAATTGATCTTCATATTCATGCTAGTGTGTATGAATGTAATTTTTATGGTAGAGTTGGTCACTTAACTAAGTTTTGTTTTGATTTGCGAAAAGTTTCTAAATCGCAAAATATTTCAAAAAGACCAACCTTGTTTCAAAATGTTTTACATTTGTAAAATAATCTTAAAAGATCATCTATGTTTGCAAATGTTTCTCATGCATATGTTTATGGTCAACAAAATCAAATAGGCCTCTTTCATTGCACTTATTGCAATCGAAAAGGTCATTTACACAATTTTTGTTTTGATCATTTTCGTGCACTAAATACGCCCAAATAGGTTCATAACCCAAGGGCTTTGAGCTTTAATGATAGGGGTCATGTCCCTGAACAATCCGGCACGAATAATGCTTAGGTGCCAAAATCTTTTTAAAACCAAGATTTTTAATATTTTTATTCTTTTTGTCTTGGTTTTGAAAAACATGTTTTTAAAATTTTTGTAAATAAAAAAAAATTATATGAAAACAATTTTTCTTTGATCAAATTTTTTTATTTTCATGATTATTAGTTTTAAGTTTCATGAGAGGTTTGTGTTTATATAACCCCCGGGTTTATTGGGTGTTTATTCCCAAATCCTGTTTACCGGGTGCTAAAAATATTTATATGGGTTAAAACAAACTTAAGAGCTTGATATTGGTTTCTTTCGTATGTGATTTACTTGTGATTTATGATATCATTTGAGTGATTTGTTTTCATTTGAAAACTTTTTTCATGATACTCATGTTCTTCTTTCTTTTGATTTCATAAATCTATTTTATACATTGTTTTTATGTTTGTGTATTGAGACACACTTTTTCATATTGACATATCTATATGTGTCCTCATTGTATTTTTTTTATGTGAGTTGTATTTAGCATGCTTTCATCAATGCTTGCTCATATATATTTGCCTTGGTCATCATTACATATATTCTATAAGGCATTTTGTTAGGGGGAGATTTCCCTATATGTGTTTCCTTTATACTCACCATGCTCGAAGGTAGGGGGAGCATTCGCTCTCTTATCATTTTCCCCTTTTTTATGTTGTCAAAGGGGGAGAAATATTATGAGTATATATTCCTTGTTTTTATGCATGATAATCATAATTCTTATTTATTTCGTTTCATGCATATATCTTTTTGTAAATTATTTATCATCATCAAAAAGGGGGAGATTGTTGGCCTTTTTTAATGATGTTTAACAAACAATTTACTACTAATGTGTCTGTCTAGTGTTTATGTTTTTGTATTTATTATAGACAAACAATGTGTTAAAGGTTGGTTGGATTGCGCCCTCACGATGATATCAAAAGGAGGTTGGCGGAATATCAGAGTGAAGCCAATGCATTCAAGTTAAGTTTAAGTTCAAGCTTCATCCGTAATCAAGACGAGCTTAATGAAGATCAATTGCCTTGGGTATATTAGTTTAGGTTTATGCTTTGTGTGCTTATGCTTTAAGCTCAAATGGTGCATGTACACGTTTTCTTGATTTATTGACTATTATACATCCATTTGAGATAATAACATATTTTTGGATTATTGACTTAATATAACTGGTTTACATCGTTTACAAAGTCTATTAATCCATTTAAAAGAAGTTTCAAACTTGTTTGAACTCGTTTTGTCAAAATCAAGTTTTAGTAAGTTTATGTCCGTGCATGTTTTTTGCAAAACAGATGAGTTTTCACAATTGAAAAATAAAATTTGAAAAATTTCTTCTTTTACATTTTTATATTCATATATAAAAACATTTCCCAAATTTTTACTAATTTTGAAGTTGTTTTGTTATTTTCAATTGAATTTACAAAAACAAGTTTTCAGTAGTTTTTTAGAAACTGTAATATCTGTGTTAAAACAACTATTTCTAATAAATGAGAAGTGATATTTTAGAAATTATTTCTCTAACATGTTTATAAACATGTTTAGAACCTTTCCTCAAAATTTCAAATTTTTTGGAGTTTATTTACTATTTTAAATTGATTTTATAAATCATACTACGCAAAAATTCCAGAATCTGCCAAGACTGTCAACGAGAGTGGTATGTGTTGTAAAGTTTTCGGTGAGCGTTGAAAACCGAGTGTGTCGTTGTAAATGTTTTCGGGTGAGCATTAAAAACCCGGTGTGATAGTGGATTTCTCCCCATGAGTGGGGAGCGGAGACGTAAGACGGAAGGTCCGAACTTCGTGATCATTTGCTTGTGTTTGCATTGTTTCATTTGCCCACTATCTTGTTTGTTGTGTTTATATTTATATTTCCCCTGTTTAATTCCATATCCTTGTATATAGTTGTTGCATATCTTATTTTCTAGGATAACTTGTTAATAAGTTTTTAAATTAGCGTAAAATCGGATTAGATTAGTATAAACCCTATTCCCCCCCCCTCTAGGGTACTTTCAGGACTGACGGTTTCGGCTCCTCAGGGGCTTGTTTGACCTGAGTGAGGAAAACCTCAGAATCAGCTAAGGCTTCTTGTAAAGCTTCTCTGGTTATTTTTAACAGGCGCAGCAACTCGTATAGAATGATCCTCACCAGGATGTTAGCCGGTTGAGCCATAACATCGAAGCGATAAGGAGCATTCGAATTATCCGGTTTGTCTCTCCCAATCAGTTGATTGAAACGAGACTGCTGTGGAATTTAAACCTCTTTGTGCTGGGGTTCCTTCTCCTTTTGCTTGGCATCAGCTTCCTTTTGTTTAGTAATAGACTACTGTTGAGGCTTCTCAGAATGCTTAGAAGGTGTTGTAACCACCCCCCAGTCCAGCCAAAGTTTTAGCGTTAGGATTGGAAGCTTCGGGATAATTATACCCGTATTGATTCCCACTTCTGGTGGTGAAGACAAGTTCTCCATCATCTACCAAAACTTCATGCTCGTCGTCAGAGAACGAAAGGGTTGGGATACTCTCGTCGTCCTTCTCTGGGATTGCTATGGCAGGGCAGCAAGACTTGCCTTTGCTTTTGGACTTCTTCTTTGAGGAGGATGGTGTCCATTGTTCATCTTCAGATCAGGATGAACCCAAAGAACTTCGCCATTAGAGGTAGTGTGTGGTACGAGCCCCTTCTAGCATTGCCCATGAGGATCGTCATTAATAGTCTTCATCTCCACCTTTGACACGGGTTCTGATTGGAACCATGATAAGGGTACCAATCCGAAGTGTTGGCCTTCTTGTTTTGATGATGTTTAACAAACAATTTACTTCTAATGTTGTTTGCCTAGTGTTTGTGTTTTTGTATTTATTCTAGGCAAACAACATGTTGGAGGTTGGATGGATTAAGCCTACACGATCATATCAAGAGGAGGTTGGCGGAATTGTGGAGTGAAGCATCGTACAATTCAAGTTCAAGATCCAAGTTTAGCTTCATCCGCAACGTGTACCAAGTTGAGCTACAATGAAGATCAAGATTGCTTGGGTAATGTAGTTTAGGATTTATATTATGTGTGTTAAGTACCTTAAGCTCAATATCTATACACACACATTTATTTGTTTCTTCGTATATATATATAGTAATATATATATACATAAGTTTTGGTTTCTATACATATATATATATAGTTTTATATATATATATATATACATACATAGTTTTGAGTTTTCATGTTTATATGCCCATATATGATTTCACCTTTAACAAGCTTATATTTAATGAAATCATACTTAGTGTTTTGAATATATTGCATAGAATATGCAATCTTATGAAAATATTGTATTTCTAGGTTATAGACTTCATAACAACATGTTATATCTTTTATCAAGTCTATACAATCATTTCATAAGGTTTCAAAATGTTGTTTGAGTCAAAATATCAAAATATCAATTTCCAGGTTTTCATGTTTTTGAACATATTTGCAAAATGATGATATTTTTCATTTGGGAAGTCCTTTTTCGAAACCAGTCGTTGTAGCATGTTTATTATCATGTCTACAATCATTTCCCAAAGTTTTACATTTTTTGAAATTTATTTGATATTTTTAAACAGGGTTTTAAAATCAGAAAAATAGTTTTCACAAACAGATTTTCATATGTCAGTATTCGGTCGACCGAACCGGTCGACCGCTCATTTGTTTTCGCCATCAGCATGCGACAGAGAGTCTGTCGGTCGACCCGTACGGTCGACCGAAAGCTCCATCGGTCGACCGCCCCGGTCGACCGACGATGGTCCAGAACTACTTCTTCGTGTTTTTGCTCTCCGTCGGTCGACCGACGAAATTTTCGGTCGACCGACAATAGATCCGTTGGTTTTTCAATGGCTATTTTCTGAGCTGTTTGCTGAGGCTGTTTTGTCTTTTGTTAAGGGTTTTGACTGAGAGTTAGAGTGGGTATAAATACCCTATTGCTGCTCTCTTTCATGGCAATCCAAGAAGTTTTTAAACAAAGTGTTTAAACAAGGGTTTAGGGTTTTACTGTTTGTTTGAGTTTGGGTTTCTGTTTACAAAGGAGGAAGTTTTTCACTGCAGATTGAGGGATTCATTCTCAATCCCCTTCATCCTCTTCTTTGTGTTCTTAGAGAAGTTTTCTAACTCTTTTCTCTAGCAATTTCATTATTGATTTTCATATTCTTATTATTGCTAGTTTGCTATTTGAGTTAGATTTCATTTTACTCATTGTTACACACACCCACTTGAGCTTATTGTATTTGCATATATAGTATATTAGGGTTGTGAGAGTTTGTAACATTGAGTTGTGCTTAATTGAGTTCTCATCTATTGTAGAGAACAAATTTATATTTGTTACATTGTGAGTGTTGTAAGGTTTTCGGTGAGCTAGAAAACCGAGTGTGTTGTAAAGTTTTCGGTGAACTAGAAAACCGAGTGTGAGGAGTGACGTTGATCGGTGAGCGTTGAAAACCGATACTGTGAGGTGTAAACGTTATTCGGGTGAGCGTAGAAAACCCGGTTGTGATAGTGGATTTCTCCCCGAGAGTGGGGAGCGGAGATGTAGGACGGAAGGTCCGAACTCCGTAATCATATTGTGTGTTTGAGTGTGCTTTGGCGTTTATTTATACTTATGTTTATATCTCTTGTCGCCATTGTCATTAGCTCATTATTTATATGATCCACTATCTAGTTCATATTGTTTACCCCTTGTGTTAGTTTATATATCCTTGCATATATATATTTTTCATCATATAGGATATATCTCATTGTTCATATTGCTTATCCTAGCTCATATATCTTGTTGTATTTCATACTTGCTAGGATAACTTATTAATTAGTTTTAATTGCCATTTAAATCGGATTAGATTAGCATAAGACCCTAATCACCCCCCCCCCTCTAGGGTTTAACACGAAGCTGATAGACACTGCATTTGCTCCCACTTTCTTTTCTTTTGGTTGCTTTGCAGTTATGATGCCGGTATCGATTAAGGCTTGGATTTTATCTTTAAGGACATAACAAGCTTTAGTTGGATGATGGACCCTTCTGTGATACGCACAGTACTTCGAATCTGTGGTCCTATTAGCTTCCTCCTAATATGTAATTGGTGGTAGCTTGATTTTATTATTGTCCATGAGGTACTTAAAGATGGCAGGAACCTCATCTTCCTTGAAGGAGTATTCCTTTGGGAAACTTGGTTCTAAAGTTCTTTGCTTCCTTTGAGGTTGCTGCGCTTGATGCTACAATTGAAACGATGACTGATGCGAGGACTGTTGTGGTTGTCGTTGTGACATTTGATGAGCATCGACAGCAGTTGCAGGTGCCTTTCCCTACCTCGAGGAGTGAAGTTTGTTTCGGAGCATTTGTCATCTGTTAGCCTCTCTCAACCTTCTTCCTTTTGAGGAAACGCTCGGCTTGTTCTCTGTGTACTTTCAACTCTTTCTAGATTTTGGATGATACCACTCCTATGGCTTCCAGAACACCCAGAGATAGATTGTTGTGGAAAGTTTGCAGAACGAACTCCTTCATGACCGGGTCTCCGTAGTTCATCGTCTTGTTTCAGAAGTATTTGACGAAGTTGTTGACTGACTCTCCGCTCTTCTGCTTTTCATCAAGAGTTTCGATTGAAACTTCAATGTCATCATCAAAGAAATTGCCGAGAAATAGGCTTTCCATGTCATCCCAGCTGTTGATGCTCCCTATCTTAAGACGTCGGTACCAATCGAAGGCGGCCCAGCGAAGGGTGCCTACGAATGACCGGATCATCAAGGGTTCATGTCCAGAGATCATACCCAAGTAGGACTTAAAGTATATCAAGTGCTGGGTAGGTTAGCCTCTCCCGTCAAATGGCGTGAAGTTGATTAGATTAAACTTCACCGGGTACGGAATTGACTCTAACTCTCTTAGGTATGGGCATGGAATGTCGATCTTCTTTACTTCTTGAGTAGACATCAAAGCATTGACTTTGCTCTTAAGGTCTTTCATCTTCTTATCCTCGCATATATCCTTCTTCGGGCGATGTTGAGAAGAGTCAACTGGACCACCCCCAGCGTTATTGTTGTTAGGAGGAGGGTCAGCAAAAATATGTTCGTCCACCTCGCGTCGCTTTCATCTGCATTGGTTTGAACTAGTGTGGTATTGCGACAACTAGATTCAGCCCGCTAACTAGACTTGGGTAGTTGATGTTGTTAAGCCTACAGTTCTGTCATCTATTGTATGGTCAACTCCATCTTCATCCTCATTTTAGCTCTAATTTCTTCATTTTTCTTGGCTAGAGCTTCTTGAAGCATCTGAGCTAATTATTAAGGAGTGATCGTGTATGCCTCCCTAGCTTGCCCGATGCTAGACATCATGTCGTCTGAAGCGATTGCAGAGAAAGTGTCTGAGAGTTCATCATCCAAGGACAGTCTTTCATGCATTCTCTGATAGTCCCTGCGTCTGGTGGTTCTCAATTGGAGTCGAGACATTCGCTGGGATATTCTTGGATTGACTCTTCCTCCTGGGCTAAAGTCAGGATCAGAATCATTTGAATGTTGTTTTGACTTTTCTTTATCAGCCATGTTAATGGTAACTTATGGGAATTCATCATCTTTGATGGCTAATCTTCTCTTGTGGAAACATCTTTGTGACGCCCCTGGGTTCACACAAGGCTGCAGTCCTAGGTGAAATCAAGATTGTCAAACCTGCCATGCACCACACCGTGCAATAACATGTTTCACCATCACAATTCTATCACTCTAGTAGAGTCAAT
>BQKN01065299.1:124071-137922 GCA_022839385.1 Asparagus kiusianus
ACCCACACTATATGGTATGAAGATATTAAGCTCAATAAGTGTGTGTGTGAAAATCAGTGAATGAAAATATACAACTCAATGACTATAGCCAAGATATGAAAAATGAAATTAACAAATAAGCTATATAAAAGAGTTTAGATAAACTTCTCTATAAATACAAAGAACGGAAAAAGTTGATGATGAGGATGGATTCCTCAATTTGAATCGAAGGCTTCTTCTTTGTGAAAAACTTCTCTTTTGAAACAAAGCTTGAAACAAGGCACTAAACACTTCTTAAACACTTTGTAAACTTAAGTAATCAATTCTCTTGAATAGTTCAAGTGTTGAAAGCAGTAGAGTATTTATAACAACCCAATACATCAGTAAAAACTAAGTAAAAAGACCAAAAACCCATTAGAAAACAGCTGTAGAAATCTAGCCGTTGGAGATGATCTGACTGTTCAGCGGTCGACCACGGCGGTCGACCGCGAAGCTCAAAAATACAGAGTATTGAAAATAAAGGCTGGCGGTCGACTGCGAAAGTCTCTGGATGTTTTCACGGTCGACCGTCACGGTCAACCGCGAGCACATAAAAGCCAGGCTCAGAAAAAATATCACTGGCGGTCGACCGCAATCTGATACATGCTGAAAAACCTGTTTTGGCTGATTTTAAAAATTCTTTAAAAATAGCAAATCAAATCCAAAAATAATAAAACTTTGGGTAAAGTTTCTAAATGATAAAATAAACATGTTAGAAAAGGAATTTTTGGAAATCAATTTTCGTTTGTGAGAACTCCCTGTTTTTGAAAAGTGTTCAGAAAACCTGTTTTTCGTGAATATGAAAATTAACTCAAGACTTGTAAATACGTATATATATATATCATGCATATATTATATGTATATAATAGAGTATGAAAGAGCTGTAAACATGAGATAAAAGATATTGTAACGACGTTTGATGAAAAATCATTTATTTGGTAGAAGACGTCAAAAAAACGTGTTAAGTGTATATATATTGAGCTTAGATATAATCATACAATATATGTAAGTAAACTAAACTTATACCTAGGTAACTCCCCACATATAAACTTGAATTTTTAACGCTTAATTGTCGAGTGTTGAATTACCTGTAAAGATAAACACAAAGACTAGAAAATAGATTAGATATAAATTGTTTGACATATCATCATCAAAACCAAAAGGCCAACAGAAGAAGAATGTTGAACTCGAAGGTGAGACCTATCAAGGGAAAATGTTAGAACTGCGGCTATGAGGGCCACATGTCTTCTACCTGTAAAGAACCAAAGAAAAATGAGCAGGAGTCTCATATTGTGCAAGATGCATTGTTATAATCATATTTTATTATAATTTTATACCCTCATTATCTATTTTATATGAATAAATATACCACTAATAGTTATTTTTATCTTTAATTACAGGTTAATGAAGAATAAATCTCAAACTTTAATCTCTCAATAAAAAGCCCTTGATTTAATGAAGAAATGAAGCAAAGAAGCCCATTGAAAAATCAATTGCCAAATTATCCAAAAGGCCAAAACCAAAAGAAGGAAAAATGTCAAAGCCCAAAAGAAGAAAAGAAAAATATATCAAAACCCAAAGCCTAAGCCCAAAAGCCAAAGAGAAGAGGAAGCTGCGGGCTGAAAAAGGAGACAAGACCACATCGATGCCAGCATCGATTGGGGCATCGATGCCAGCATCGATACCCCTATCGATGCTGGCATCGATATGACGAACAGTTAGTTATAGATCTATGGTTAAAAATTGATGTTTTTGGATAAGATTTCGATCTAATGACTCTCATTCACTGATGTTTACTATAAATAGGGGTAGAGAGTGAGGGATTAGATGTGTGAAAATTTTTGTAACTCCTTTTAGAGAGGAAGGCTACTCTTAATTGAGAAGGCCTTCTAAATTTGTAACTTTTTGTTACAATTAATAAAAGAATTTTTTCACCACTTTAAATTTTTCTTTTCTTCTCTTTGTTGGATGATGAAGATGAAGATGAAAATTAATTTGAAGATTTATTTTTCTTAATTTTCTTTTATTGCTTATTAGTTTAGATTTATTTTCATGCTTGTAATTAGATTTTATTTTCTTGTTTAAATAGCTAAGAGGCTAGAACCATCTTGCCTTAGATTTATTTAATGCTTATAGAGTACATTTATTTTTTAGCATTTATCTCTTGTAATTTATTTTGTAGTTTAGATTTTGTAATTTATTTTGTAGTTAGATTTTAATTTCTTGCACTATTTACCTTGAGGCTAGAACCCTCTTGGGTTTAGTTTTTCTTTTTGTTTATTTTTATTTTGTTTGATTCGCCTTTAGGTTAGAACCCTCTAGGGAATCACCATTTTCTAAAGAAGTGGGTTCAATTTTAGATCACTCATATCTATAATTGAATCCACCATCTTTAATTTCTTACATTTTCTTTTATTCTTGAATTTTATTTTTTTTTCATTCTTGATTTTCATTTATTTCTTGATTTTATTCATTCTTGTCTTATTGATCACATTCATTCTTTGTCACATTCACTCTCACTTACATTTTGCGTCTATTTACGCACCATTTTCACTCTCTCTCAATCTCTTCACAATCACATTCACTCATCACTCATATTTGTCACGCACACAACATAAGAACCGATTTTATATTTTCTCCTATAAAACATCTTCCTCGTGGATCGATATCTTCATACTATAACTTGACACGGTTGTGTACTTGTAACATTTTTGGTACATGTTTATGTCGCATCAAGTTTTTGGCGCCGTTGCCGGGGAAGGTGCTTAAGTAGCTTTTAATTATCTTGGTTCTTTAACTTGTGTGTTTATTATGAAGGAAACGCTTGGAGCTTGAAGAACGCGGATTGAAGAACTAGGATTTGACAATTTGCTTTCGGGTAAATCTTCTTTCTAGCGTTTTCAATTCCACCATTTTTAATTAGCTCCACAATTAGAGATAATTAGGATTTTTAAAAATAAAGATTTTATTTTTGTTGACCATAATAAAATCCATCTTTCACTTGGACATTAACTAACAAGATAATAAACTCAAACAATGTTCCCCTTCTCATAGTTGTTTGATTGTTAACCCTAAAAAATATAAAGATTTTTTTTATCATCCTTTTTAGTCGCTTTTAATTTTTAGGGTTGCATTTCATATAGTGTAGGAATTCACCAAAGTGATTGTACACTACTAGAAACATGACTTTTAGCGACGGAACAATCCGTCGCTAAAAGTCGAAAATCCGTCGCTAAAAGTTTTAGCGACGGAAAAAATTAAATTCCGTCGCCAAAATACCGTCAGTACATTGAGGGTAGCTAAAACTACTTTTAGCGACGGATAATCCGTCGCTAAAAGTCAGCGACGGAAAATTAGTAACGGAAAATCGGTCGTTCTATTTTTTAAAAAAGAAAAGGAAAAAAATTCCGTCGCTAATGTCACTTTTAGCTACGGATATTCCGTCGCTAATGTCACTTTTAGTGACGGATTTTCCGTCGCTAAAAAACAAAAACTTTAGCGACGGATTTTCCGCCGCTATTAGCATGTCCCGTATATGTTTTCCGTCGCTAAAATGATCTATAGCGACGACTAATCCGTGGCTAAATATTTTCAATATTTTTTAAAAAATTATTTTAAAAATTGAAAAACCTGTACAATAATATAATGAATTTAAAACCCTATTCAATCAACAATATAATATTCATTCCCATGCATATATAACACATATTTTAATAAAAATATCCCAACATAATTGAAATTATTTATACAGCACACACCATGATAAATATTGTTTATACAGCACACACTCATTGTTTTCAAAGGTAAAAAAACAAATCAGTCCTCCTGATCATCATCATCATCCTCATCACCAGCTCCACATTGTCTATAAGTCCCGGCCTGTAAATGTAAATCAAACGTTAACAACATGGCATGACATGCAAGTATAGCAATAAGAGAGAGTATCATGACATATTTTTATGTATTATATGTTTCGAAGAGAGTATCATGGCATATTCTTATGTATTATACGCATACACATATTCTTATGTACACGCAAGCACGCGTATACGCACGCACGCACGCACCAAATCCGCACTCCTCCCCCTCCTTAACCATGACCAAAGCCCCCACCCACCACACTCCACACCAAGCACCCCCTCCCCCTACATCACCACCACCACCACCCAATCCCCACACCTCCCCCTCCCTCACCACGACCAAACCAGACACCAACCAACCAAATAACGCCCACCACAACATAACACAACACCACAACACAACAACAACATCCGACAAGATCGTTTTTTAATTATAATTTTAAAATTATAAAAAACAAAGCACCAATGGTTACAATCGTTGGTGCAATTAGCAGCACCAAACACAGAGAATATGTTAGTTTACAATTAAAACAACTTAAGAGGTTCATTCTTTTTATTGGTTGTGTATGTGTGGGTGGGTGAGTGTTTTTTTGTATATAACAAGGATACAGAACCTTGATTTTTCAGAAGTATAATCCGCTAGAATATTCAATGAAACAAAGACGATGTGAAAATATCTCATGACCTTACTTGAAGCGAAAACTAAGCAACTAATTGTCTGCAGGTAACTATACGTCTATGAATGGGTAATATAGTGGCAAGGGTTATAAAGCATGTTTTTCTTCTATAACACAGACACGTGAAGAGGAAGCCTAAGAACCATATGAATCTCAAGATTCAAGTACCTGACATTTCCAATAAAAGTAAATGTCCATGTTGCCCTCCTGGAATACAATTAGCTTGTGAAGTGACTGTTTGAGGAACACTCGTCTGATGGTGAATTGATGCAAAAAGGTATACCCATGTAAAAGAGTCATGAATTTTCCTTCTATATCCAAAAGTTGTCTGAAGTGAATCTAAGTGATATGAGTACTGATTATCCCACAGTTTTGAGTCTCAATCTAGGTCAACAAATGGACTTCTTTTATCAACTTCATACTGCATACCCCTTTGCCAGCTTGAATTCAAGTTAGGAAGGTGTGTAATGTCAGTGCATATCAGTATCTAGTTAGAAGAAACACATAATTCGCAGTAATGAATGTCAGTGTCCACTCATTAAGCATGGCAAATGGTCACCATCACAAAGCCAAGCAAACTATTAAAAACTCAACATACAATTTTTCCTTGTACTCTTGGCAAAAGCTCCCATAGATATGTAGTGTCAAATGAACTATATTTTATATAAAACTCCAAGCAGCAAGTTAACATAATATTTCATGAGAAACATCTGAACTACTCGATTTAGCCAAATTTAGATTTTGGGGTAGAGTGAAAGCACTCTTGAGAAGAAAAGGTGCCATTAATGTTCTTATTGTATATTTAGACTTTGATTCTATACACCTCAAAATAATTTCAGTCATCTCTAGTTATATTAACTTCATAGTAATTTTAACACAAGTGAATAAAGAATTTTCATGACAAATACTATTAAAATATGAACTGAGTATTACCTCTAATGTCCCTAGGAGCTGTCCGAGCATTCTTCTGTTGCGCTTAACCAATCTCGGGTCCTCATTCTTTGGCAAAATCCTAGAAATTGGCTCTGTCTGTATAACATCATAGTCCTGAAAGGAGCATGACCATTATTCATCGCTAAGCATGACCATTATTCATCGCTAAGGGCAATATATACCGAATGACAAAAAGGGGTATACCGAATAACAAAAAAGGGGAAAGGTTCAGTTCTAGATAGTACCATCTTCCTCATCGCCTAGGTTTACCATTCTCTCCAGTTGGAACAGCCGCAACCTCTGATATATGTTCTTCCTTAGAATCTTTTGGTCCACTAGCATCTTCTTTAATTTCTCCATTCTCCAACTTCAAATAAGGTTTCATCAAACAGTCTAAGTCAAAACTTTCGGGAAATCATAGCTTCTAATGAGTAGAGTAACATCATAATTCAGATGTGTAAAAAAACTAACAGGAAGGAAAAGAAAGCAGCGAGTGGCCGAATGAAAACAATCCTTTCATCTTCCTCTAGCTACTTGGAGAAAGAGCATACATAGAATTTTTGGTTGGGATTTCTTAGTGAATGTGCCTGGTTATGCGCACAAAATAATTGAAAGAAAAGGAAAGCATTAAGTGTGTTAGAAAAATATGACCAATCCTTTAATTCCGTCGTCTTAACGGGGATGGTGGACTTCTCGACGACGATCTTGTCGGATTTCGCCACGTCGACGATCATCCTCGCAACAGACTCCCAGTAGGTGAGGTCGGCAGCCTTGCCGGCGCCGAGGCCGCGGGTTTTGGTAGGGGTGTTGACGGAGACGAAGATGATGTCGCCCTCGGCAATGTGCTTCTCGACATCGGTGCTGAAGAACAGGTTGCGGCCCCGGCACTGCTTCACGACGTCGTTGAGCCCGGGCTCGTAGATCGGGAGCGTCTCTCTGTTCCAGGCGGTGATCCTCACGACGGAGATGTCGACCACCACGACCTCGATCTCGGGGCATTTCTACGTGATGACCGTCATCGTCGGACCGCCGACGTAGCCGGCTCCAATACAACAGATCTTCACCATCATTTTTTAGCTGCTAGCTGGGGAGGAGGAAAAAAATTTTCCGGCTGGTTGAGAAGCCGGCAAGAGAGGGGGGGAGGGGGGATGGGGAGAGGGAACTAAGGGGGAGGGGAAATGAGGAGAGAGGGGGAAATGAGAGAGGGATTTGGGGAAAATCCCTCTCTCGGGCGCGGGCTGCCCAAATTTTTTGGGCACGCCCGCGCCCAAAATTTTTTCCCACTTTTGGGTTTTAACGACGGAATTTCCGTCGCTAAAAAGACTTTTAGCGACGCAAATTCCGTCGCTAAAACTATTTTTAGCGACGGAAATTTATTTCTGTCGGAAAATTAATGCCGACGGAAATTTTCCGTCGCCAATAGTGAAATTTCCGTCGGCAAAAATTTTTTACCGACGAAAAAATAGTGACGGAAAATTCCGTCGCTATATCATGACTTATAGCGACAGAATTTTCCGTCGCTAAAGTCCCGTCGGCAATAGTTCATTTTCTAGCAGTGGTAGAACTTGATTTGGCACATACTTAAAACATTCTTAAGGGCAAAACCCCTAATCAAGATAAGGTAAGGGATTTCATCACCCTTTCCTTAGCCCATAAATCACTAATTCCTCACTTCACAAACCCAAGCCTTCTAAAACTCATTAGACGTTGGCCCCTAATGATTCGAGCTCAATAAGGAACAAGAAATCCTGAAGTGAACCGGTTTAAGTTTTTTCAGATTAGTTGGTGTCTAAGGCAAGGTTTAGGGGTTGTGTAAAGCGCTCCACAAGGAAAGAGATACTTAATTGATCGTTGATCACCCTCTAGTACTATCCTTACCTGGCTAACTACCTGGATAAAACTTTAATCTTTTCACTGTAGGAGTTTTTGGTTAGGAGCTGGTCTAGTGAGTTAGGCTAAACCCTAGAATTAGAGTGATTGAAAAGTGATTGCTTTGATTTGTTTTAGTTAGGATTTTTCTTTATCCTTTTCTTCTCATAAAAAAACTAATTTTTTTCCTTTCTTTATAAAAAAAGGAATAAAAAGAAATAATTTTGGTGTATGCAACAGTGGATTAGGGATAATACACGTCGATTAATTCGCTTTGAACCAATCATAGAAATGGAGCATCCTAATCCACCCGTTCTTCATGATATGTGCTATCCCATTAGGAATGCAATCCCCTCTTGCATTAGGCTCCCCGAAACAAATGGAATAAATTTTAAGCTTAGACCGCATTACATAAACATGCTTCCTAAATTCCTTGGAAATGAAACAGAAGATGCATATATTTTTATCTCGGAATTTGAGGAAGTGTGCATTATGATTAAAATGAGAGAATTAACAGAAGATGCGATCAAACTCAAATTTATTCCATTTGCTCTCAAAGACAAAGCAAAAAAAAAATAGCTGTATAGCTTACCCGTAAATTTCATCACTACGTGGGAGGAATTTATCACCGTTTTTCTTAAGAAATTTTTTCCTATCCATAAAACGATGAAGCTAAGAAATAGTATCATGAATTTTAAAATTATCTCGGGAGAACCCTTTTGGAAGTATTTTGACCGATTTAAAGATCTTCTCATCCAATGTCCTCATCACGGTTTAGAAAAATGGCGATTGTGCCAAATAATTTATGAAGGATTAGATTATTCTGCAAAAACTTTCTTAGAATCAATGTGCCACGGGGATTTCATGAGGAAAAACGCTAATGAAGCTTGGGAGTTTTTAGAGAGTCTTTCTGAAAAAACCATGCAATGGGAACACTGTGATGACCGAGTGTCATCAGTTCCCTAATCCAAATCCAGTGGTATTTTCTTAGAGTCGAACATTGCATATGAAGCTAGGATGGCTACAATCAAGCATAGGTTAGAAGCTTTAGAAATCAAGGAAAGAGCCCCGGCTCAAATCAATCAAGTTTCAGCCTCAGGATGTCACAACTGTTTGTCGCCATCTCATATTTCAGAAGAATGTCCTCTCTTAGGAAATAATCAGCCATTAGGACAGGTCAACGCTGCATTCCAGCGTTCTGCAAATGATCAATTCTTTCCAACCTACAATTCAGGTTGGAGAAATCATCCTAACGTTGCATGGAATCAATAAAATTTTCCCATAACTCAAAACTTTACACCCGCTTCGACCCAACATTTTCCTAGGGGAAACACAGTTCCTTTCAATTCTCATCTACAATATCAACAACCCAATCTGCCGTATCAAAATCAATCTCCTCTTCATCAAGCTGTAATTCAGACTCCTCACAATCCAGATCAGGATAAACGTCTCAATGTCTTGGAAAGGGGTTTGGAAACCATAATTAAGGCCTCCACTCAAACCACAAATATGTTGACTCAAACGTCCAGCACTCTGAATTCCTTTATGCAATCAACCGGACAAATGCTCAACTCCAACACTCAAGCTATAGCTAGATTAGAATCCCAACTTGGTCAACTAGCTAGTATCGTGAGTGAAAGAGAGAAAGGAAAATTTCCGAGTCAACCTGTGGTCAACCGTAAGGACACAGGATGTAGTTCATCCTATGGAGCTCAAGTGAATGCAATCCATTCACTTCGGTCAGGTAGACAGGTCGATAATCAAGTGAGAACTCCCCTAAGTCAAACTTTTAATCCAGTATAAATTTCATCTCCTTCTCCTTCTGATGAATCTATTCAACAATCACCCTCCTTAGATGACCAAGAACCTGAATCGGAACCTGAGCCTGCTTTTGATAGGTTTAGACCAGTTGCGCCTTTTCCAGATAGACTCAGGCTTAGGAAACACTCCCTCAAGAGGAGAAGATCCTAGAAACATTCAAGCAGGTTAAGGTCAATATTCCTCTCTGAGATGTAATTGAACAAATTCCATCTTATGCTAAATTTTTAAAAGAATTATGCACTAAGAAGAGGAGAATAAATGTTCCAAAGAAAGTCTTTTTAGCCACCAATATTAGTGAAATGCTATCAAATCTCATACCTTTGAAACGTAAAGTTCCAGGTTCCCCCATCATTTCATGTATCATTGGTAATACTCACATTGATAAGGCGCTTTTAGACTTAGGGGCCAGTGTTAATTTGCTTCCATATTCAGTCTACCAGCAATTGGGTCTAGGTGTACTGAACCCAACCAAATGCATCTTACAGTTGGCTGATAGATCTGTTAAGGTCCCTATGGGTGAGTTAGAGGATGTTTTGATTAAGGTTGAAGATTTTATTTTTTCAGTAGATTTTGTAGTCTTGGAAACACAGCCTGTTTCCAATCCCAAAGGACAGACACTTGTCATCTTAGGACGACCTTTCTTAGCCATTTCTAATGCTCTCATCAACTGTAGAACTGGTCAAATAAAGCTATCCTTTGGGAATTTGACTGCTGATCTTAACATTTTTAATCCAGGGGACCAGCCAAATAATCAGCCTCTAGAAATAAATTACATTCAGGAAAGATCAGAAGAAGAAGAAGAAGAAGAAGAAGAAGAAGAAGAGTCTGATTTGAGTTTTGAGAAAATTTTTGATGAAGAGTTAGAGCTTTTAGAAGAAGCAGATCAGGTCCTTGAGAATAATGAAACTGTGTTAAATATTTGTTGCTTTGAATTACATTTTGAAGAACTCTTTCTTGATGAACTTAGATTCTTAGAAAATAATCAACAACCAAATTTTCAGAACTCTACAGAAGAATTGGTTGTTAGAAAACAAAACTTCACAGTACAAGAGTCTGAGTTCATTAAGAAATACAAATTACATAACACCAATAATACCTAACTTACTTTGTTACAAGAATTATTGAACACCACGAAATGCTTGGAATTTTACATTATTGATTATATCATTCTGAATTTATTTAAAATCCGAGGAAGAATTTTCAACAATAAGGTAGGATTCAATGTAGAATACGAGCTCTTCGTGTTGAACACTTTATTCTACATTATTTGTTTTGTTTATTTCAGAATAATAAAAAGAATTTATTCTTCTCTCATTCGAGAGTTTCTTATTCAGTTGAAAAAGAAAAAAGAAAAAAAAATGAAAAAAAAGAAAAAAAGAAAAGAATAATAAATTTTTGATTCTATCCTTCACAGACCAAAGGTAATTGTAGATTTTTATCAGCTGATCAAATATAAGTACTTCACTTCTTATCCGCTTTACATTGTGCATCATAGAGTTTGCATTAAGGACAATAAAAAATTTAGGTGTGGGGGTGGGAATTAGTTAATTTTTCTCTTTGTTTTATATTTTTTGTTGCATTTTTGTGCATCATAGAAGTGGAAAGCCATGGTGGAGAATGAGACAGATCTGAAAGTGAAGTGTCTGAGATCAGACAATGGTGGAGAATATGAACTGGAGGAGTTCAAGAAGTTCTGTGCTCTGAATGGGATACGTTTGGAGAGGACTACTCCAGGAACGCCACAACAGAACGACGTAGCAGAAAGGATAAACAGAACGCTGACAGAGCATGTGACGAGCATGCGTCTACATGCAGATCTACCTAAAACTTTTTGGGCGGACACGGTGCATACAACAGCGTACCTGATAAATCACGGGCCATCAGTTCCATTGGACTTTGGGATTCTGGAAGAGGTTTGGAGTGACAAAAAGGTTAATCTCTCACACTTGTGAGTCTTTAGGTGTGGGCATATGTCCACATCAGTGACCATGTAAGAACAAGCTGGAAGCTAAGTCACTAAAGTGTACATTCATTGGATACGGTATTGATGAGTTCGGGTATCATCTTTGGGATGAGAAGAACAGGAAGATCATCAGAAGCTGAGACGTCATATTCAATGAGGAAATGATGTACAAGGACAGGGACAATGCCAAGACGGGCCAAAGCAGTGGGAGCAGCACTACGGATGCTGGCGCATCTGAGTACATAGATTTGGAAGAACTTCCAGATGGGGGGAGACAATGTCAATTCTGACCAAAGAGCGGAGGAGACTCCAGGTGCAGAACCGACTACCCAGGGCAAGGAGTTTAGGAGGTCTTCCAGGGTACCCAAACCAAATCCCAGGTATCTCTCGTCACTAGATTACCTACTTTTGACAGATAGCAGAGAACCAGAATGCTATGAGGAAGCTATGCAAGTGAGTGAATCTCAACAGTGGGAGCATGCAATGCAAGAAGAGATGGATTCTCTCTACTCGAACGAGACATAGGAGTTAGCCCAGCTACCTGCACAAAAGAAGGCCTTACATAACAAGTGGGTTTACCGAGTCAAGAAGGAGAGTGATGGAAGGAAGAGATACAAGGCCAGATTAGTCGTGAAGGGGTTTCAACAGCGGGAATTAGTGGATTATACAGAGATATTTTCCCCATTGTGAAGCTCACAACCATTAGGGTGGTGTTGAGCTAGGTTGCTGCTGAAAATCTCTACCTTGAGCAGTTAGATGTAAAGACTGTCTTTCTTCATGATGACTTAGATGAAGAAATCTACATGAAGCAACCTGTTGGCTTCATTGAGGAAGGAAAGAAAGAGATGGTGTGTAGGCTCAAGAAGAGCTTATACGGATTGAAACAGGCTCCACGACAGTGGTATAAGAAGTTTGA
This sequence comes from Asparagus kiusianus, assembly GCA_022839385.1. Taxonomy (NCBI): domain Eukaryota; kingdom Viridiplantae; phylum Streptophyta; class Magnoliopsida; order Asparagales; family Asparagaceae; genus Asparagus; species Asparagus kiusianus. The sequence continues at coordinate 136,129 of BQKN01065299.1, forward strand.
TAACTTCATGTAGAGCAATGGCTATGGCAGATGCAATTCAGATCATTGTTGTTACTTCAAGAGGTTCAAGTCCAGCTATATCATGTTATTGCTGTATGTTGATGACATGTTATTTGTAGGACCGTGTTTACAGGAGATAAATAAGCTGAAGAAGCAGTTAGCAAAGGAGTTTGCCATGAAGGATCTGGGTGCAGCGAAGCAGATTCTTGGGATGCGGATCAGCCGAAATGCGACTGAGGGGATGTTGAAGTTAAGCTAGTCTGAATACATTAAGAAAGCACTTCAGAGATTCAACATGCAGAATGCTAAGGTCGTTAGCACGCCCCTTGGAATCCAGTTTAAGTTGTCTGGTAGATAATTGCCCAAGACTGATGTAGAGAAAGAGAACATGAGGAAGGTGCTGTATTCATTAGCCATTGGTAGTTTGATGTACGCAATGGTTTGCACGAGGCCAGATATTGCCCATGCAGTAGGAGTTATGAGCAGGTTTGCAAGCAACCCAGGGAAGCAACATTGGGAGTTTGTGAAGTGGATATTGCAATATCTGAGAGGGACTGCGAATATGCCACTGTATTTCGGGAGAAAGGAGTTGGTACTATAGGGATACATGGATGCAGATTTTTTCGATGATCATGATACGAGGCGAAGCACTACGAGGTATGTTTATACCTTAGGGTTGATAGCAGTGAGCTAGGTCTCACGTTTGCAGAAGATTATGATGTTGTCCACAACTGAGGCAGAGTATGTCGCAGTGACAGAGGCGAGCAAGGAAATGATTTGGTTAACCGGGTGCCTGGAAGAGTTGGGTCTGAAGCGGGAGAATAAAGTTTTTTATTATGATAGCCAGAGTACTATACACCTTGCCAAAAACCTAGTGTTTCATGCCAGAATGAAGCACATCGAGTTATGTTACCACTTCATACGCTCGATGATTGAGGATGGGAAGTTACAGTTGGAAAAGATTTTGGGGAGCCAAAATCCAGCAGACATGTTGACTAAGGCAGTCACCATTCAGAAACTGGAGTTGTGCATAACTTCAGTTGGCCTTCATATGTAGGAGATTAGGGCAGAGCCATACGATGAGGAGATGCTTGTTAAGAGAGAGTTTGCTGACGACGGTTTGGTCTCCTAGTGGGAGATTGTTGGAAATGGGTGTAGACCCATACCTGTTAGCGGCGAGCTCCGACGACGTCGAACAGCAAAGGTGAGCTCCAGCAATGCTTTGTTGGCGAGCTCGAAGTTGATGGGCTTCGGGCGAAGTCCAGTCGGCGAGTTCGAGCTTTGATACAGGCGAATCAACGGCTACAAGCGAGTTTAGAATCGGGTGAAGGCGAGTTTCGGTTGACGAACTCGAGCAGGCAGATTTTGGGAACAAGGTCAGGCGAGTTTCATGAAGAACTACATACGAAGTCTCCTGCGAGCGAGCTCTTAGTTTCGCCCTCCCATTTTTTTTCGCCTGCGTAAGGAGAGTGGATTTCGCCTGCTGCGAACGTGGAGATGAAGGCGGACTCGCCTACGCTGTTGGGAAACAGCTGGCACAAGCTGGCTAGGGTTTCCCTATTTAAGGGAAACCCATGAGCAGCGAGAAAAAATGTCCAGCCCCGATTTTTCTTCTTTAGAGCATTAAACTCCAGATATGGCGGCCATTAAGAAGAGTCTTTCAGCGGGAAATTTTTCAAAGAAAAATTCCTAAGTTCCTGTAGCAATTTATTAAAGAGAGAGGAGTTTTTCCAGTTGGAAAAACTCACGCCTTTTGTTTGAACAACAGAGTTTCTGTTGGTTCTTCTCTTGAGA
>BQKN01065299.1:162922-192573 GCA_022839385.1 Asparagus kiusianus
ACCGAGGCGGATTTACTGCCAAATGAAGACTCGGGCTATCAAATCAAGACCCGAACAAATCGAACGAACAACCGAATCACGGACATGACCGGAAACACCGGAAAACGACGAAACGGAACACACCCGGGGGACTCGGCCGAAACCGAGCCAACCCTGGGTGGCTCGGCCACCCGTAATACGTCGTAGATCTGCTTGGATCCAGATCTCGCGGTGGTCCACGGTAAGCAACCCCGGCGCAGGCAAACAACCCACAAAGCGAGTGACCGAATAATAGGAGCTCGTGATTTGTTCGACAAATAAGGAAATTTGTAATTTTTCTTTGTTTTCTTTGATTTTCATTGTAACCGGCTCTTATAAAAAGACCGGATCTCTTTGTAACGCAAAAAGCCATTAATTGAGTGCAATGACATCGACAATGAAGAAAAGTTTGGTTTTTCCCGCGAACACTTAGTTCTTATTTTTCTCTTTGTAGTTAGTTCTTATTTTCATTCTCTTTCTTTTATTTCTCTAGTCTAGATTTTATTTGTTTATTTTTATTTTTTAATATGTGGAACTAATTCTTGTAGGAATTCTAGAATTGTATGAAAGTTATTTGATTTCTTTTATAATTTGTAAATTATTCTCTTATGCTTAAAATGATCATGTTTAAGATAATCAACTAAATTACTAATTGATAGAAGAAGAATTTGATAATCCATGCTTATCTTGAATGATTTGATATGTTATGCTTACGAATTCTAAAATTAACCTAGTTGTTGTTCTTTTAATGAATGTTAATTTTACTTGGATGATAGTTTGATAGGTTATGCTTTTCTTAAGTGGTTTGATAGTCTATGCTTAATAAATTTTAAGTAAAATATGATGAAAAGAGTATAGTTCATATTTCTAAGTGAATTCAATTCTAGATTCCTCATATCTCTAATTTAATCCTTCATCTTTTCTTTCTTGATTTTCCACTTTATTCTTGATTTTTTTTATTTATTTCTTGATTTTATTTTTCTCTATTTCTTCATCTTTCTTTCTCTCCTCTTAATCTATTTTTATTTTATTTGCACAACCACTCTGTTTATGTCTCCACAACCACTTCTATCACTCTTAATTATCACACACAACTTAAGAACTAATTTTGATTATCTCCTACAACGTCTTCCTCATGTGATCGATATTTTTCTATATTATAACTTGATAGTTGCGCGTTTACAACTTTGGTTATTATTTACCCCCATCAGAAACAACCCTTGAACTCTGCAAGCTACCAAATGACTTAATAGCTCTTCCTCATCTCCCTTGTAGATGCTTGTAGCTCCCTATGTAGTATCTCAGTCTCCATCACAACACCCCTTCCCCCCCCCCCCCCTCTCTCTCTTCCCCCTCCCCCCTCCTCCACCCCTTGTCGATCACCACCATATCTCTATAGAACTTGACATCCCCATATGAGAGCTAGTACTAGTCTCCCCTCTAGCAATAGCGACCCCCTATTCCTATGCCCCATCCCAATCCTCATCACCATCGCTGTTCTCCTCGGTCTCCAACACTTATTTTATCTTCTTACTCTAATGTTTCTCATCATCCTAGATAGACATCACCTTGAATACCTTCTTGCCTATTAGTGACATGGACAACACAATCTTTGATAATTAGTCCAGCGAACATCCAAAATGGCCAATGATCCCTATAACCCAGTTCTCGTGCAACATATGCTAAGAGCTGATCATTTCCTCCACCATCGCATAAAACAAGAAATTGACTAAGTTGATCTAGTGGTCATGGATCAACAAGAAGATTAGGAAATTTTTTTGATCAGGAATCTCCCTGATCCCTCCCTTCTTTAGGGTAAATATTGTGGGCCACTATCCCCACAATATGAGTGAGTGGTTTTAAGCTTGACAACATCACCAAAACCTTTCCCCTCCTCACCATCATGAGCTCTTCATCCACCATGGCATGGATGGTCAAATCCCGCACCATCTTGTCTCATGCCTCTTGATTAAACAAAACTATCACCTCCAAACGATGATCCCAAGATATTAGCTAAGGACATCAAATAGAACTCCATCTTCACCCAACCCACCTCTGTCGAGATTCTTCCTCCTCCTATTGATATGTTGCAATAGAGTTATAACTAAGCCCCTTATAGATCACTAGTTGATCCCTTAAATATAGTCCCTTCCACCCTTGAACAAAGAACACTATCGAGAGACACATCTTCCTTTTCGGGATCATATTTTTCTTCTTGATGGCATCATAATGATCCCACATTCAAGTATCGATAAGGCATCCATGGGAAAATGCCTCAGACAGTCGCGTCTTCGTAGCCAACATCTTTCCTTAAGATGAAGAACCCACACCGTTAGGAGTCGTGGTAGATCTAACAAAGAGTTTGGAAGAAGAAAGTTATGGTTTTTGGGTGAGAAAATTTGGGTTTTGGATCTAAGGGTTATGACAAGTTTTGAGAAAATTTTAGGATCTATGGTTTATTTTGGTGAGTTTGGAGAGTGGAGATCGGGTTAGGGTTGCTAAAGGAAGTGTTTGGGAGAGTTTTTGGGAAGAATGAGAGTTAGATCACTAGAGTATGGATGGAGAAAGAATGACACACATGCTAGGGTTCTGTTGAGGAGAAGCCCAAATTTCTTTTATACCTGTACACCCAGCAATCTGAGCGCATGCGCCCTAAGTTTTGACTATTAACCTTAGGTTTCGTTTGATATGCGGGAATGTGGTAGAAAAATACAATTCTAACTTCTCATTCTTGCATAGCAAACACAACAAGTTTTTAGAAGTTGAAATGACCATTCCCAAATTGTGTGGGAATGGGCATTCCCAATAAATTGCTAAGGAATGGTCATTCCCACTTAAGTGGGAGTCAAAAAAATATCTAATTACAACCCCATTACCTATGCATTCCATAAACATGATTGTAAAAATAAGTTCTCATCCATTTTTCTTTTTTCGCTCGAATGTTTGAACCAAGACTTAACAACGACTCAGGAGAGTTGGCATGCTCAATTTAATCAAGTTGAAGACTAAGGTTTTTATATCATTTATTATAGTTCATCCTCACTTTGTACTGTCTGGCGCAACATGCTTAAGTCAAAACATTGTGACGTAGGACAATCTTTCCATTTCACATTACAATGTTTCATCTTTGTTTGCTTATATCATATAATATAACTCTTTGTCCAACATTATAAAGATATGCTTTCTTTTGATATTTAGTTAGTAGTCAAGTGATGATTTAAATAATAAAAATAACATTTTTCGTATAATGACACGTAACTTCTCAATTTATGCATCCATATTTTTGGAAGATGATGGTTCGATTTGGATATTATCATTCATATCACTTTTGAACTTCTGAATGATATAGTACACTTTCTTTATTTTTCTCTTGATCTAGACAAGAAATCTCGATTATTTATAAATTATTGGAGGAATACCGTCGAATGTATTAGTAGTAGGCATTTTTTAGAAGTTAGAGCAAGTTCATATTTGTTTTGATTTTTGACAATTATGCTAGTTCAATTCTATTGTCAGATTTTAGAGCAAGTCTAAATTAATAGTTAATCTAAAATGTAATGATTTCTATCAAATATAATTTCTATAAAAAAGGATTTTTGAATAGTAAGTCAAAATATTGAAATTGTTCCTGAGTTGGCATGCCAACATAAAACTATGAAAAGTTATTTCTAGGAAAGAAATAAAAATATTATTTTTACAAAACTTATTTCTAAAATTTTGAAATTATTTAATCATTGTTAATATTATTTTTAATATTAAAAAAACCTATGCTATTATAAGGCGCATTATTGTAAAATAGCAATCCATTCTCACTTTTGAACATAGGATACCAAACGTGAGAATGAGATTGACATTGTCATTCGCACTTCATTCTCTAATCACTCCCAAATACGAAATGAGAATGAGCAATCCATTCCTACATTAGTTACATTCCATTCCATTCTTTACTCCATTTTATTCCCACTTGATTTGATTCCTGCATATCAAATGAGGTGTAATAGGAAACAATTTTACATTTTAAAATGTGCTATATGCGCTATTGATCATCAAATACGTAGACACTTTCTAGCTTCATGAACATCAAGAGGGATATAGATTTCTAATCGAAGAATATTAGGAAATCAATTCGAATACCAATCTTATGGGAAATATAATGTTTTCAATCATATAGAAGATGATTAAAATTTCTGAAGTGCCCCGTATCCTTCCATGAATAACACCAGAAAACATAATTGTATGCTGATAAACTTTGCATATTCGTCTTGCTAATACAGAACGAAAAAACATAGAAAATGAGAAAGAAAGAAAAAGTTCATACAAGCCAACAACCGAATGCTTGCTCTCTTAAAAAACACTCGCTTGATTCGAATAATCCAACAAGGTACACAGTACACTTACACTCCAAAAGAAACAAGTAATAAAACAAAGTTTAAAAAACAAACAAACGAAAATAAATAAAAATGAAAAGAAAAATACGAATGGCATTTCCGTAAATAACCTCTTTCAAAGCCGCCCAGCTCCCCTCTCCCCAACAAGCATTAGAGACAGAAGCGGGAACGACAACCCAAAAGAGCGAGGAAAAAAAAACAAAAAAAATAAAATAAAAATAAAGATTTTGCAATAAAACCCAAACCGCCCCCCGAAAAAAAGCCCCGATCTCTCCAAAGCTCTCTTTCTCTCTCTACTTTCTCTCTCTTCAATGGCGTTCGAGGGCTCGGCGTTCTTCTCTCCGATCACGTAGCGGATCGGGCGTTTCGTGTCGGGGGTGTTTCGGTGTAAATACACGGCACACAGGGTTAAGCCAGGCAAAATGAATCGGAATCGGAATCGGAATCGGAATCGGTCTCCTCTAACCATTGAAATCTAGGGTTTTGGTATCGAACGTTTCTTGTTTATTTTTGATGTTATTAATATAGGTTTTGTTTTGTTTTTGGGTGTAATGTGGATGTTTCTTCATGAGGGGTATTTATGAAAGGTTGAATTTTTGTTGGATTCGAATTGGGATTTCACTTTGTTTGATGATTGGCAGAATTTGTGCGTGCTTAATTGTTTTTGAAAGATGGTAACTTTTTATTGTTGTTAGGGTTTGGTGGGTTGATTTAAATATACCTAATTGCAGGGATCAATGTTGAAATTTCGGATATAGACTTGTTGACATTGTACCTGGTTGCATGAATATTTTTTCTTTTCGGTTTATAGCATGAGATTTTCAATGAATTCATAGTGTGCATGGCCAATTTCTTCGAGTTCTAAAAGATAGGATAAAAAATTAGTGCGTTCGTCGGAGATTGGAGGTTGCTTCCGTAGAGGATAAAATGAGAGAATTGATTGACATGGTTTGGACATGTATGACGGAAGCCACTAAATGCACCAATTAGTAGTGGTGATAAGATTATAGTTAACGCGGACAAAGAGTACTAGAGGTAGACTTAAAAGAACTCCGTCAGAAGCAATTATGAAGGATGTGCTTATAATTAACTTAACGGAGGAGTTGACCCATAATAGAATGAATGGAAATATGATTTATGTAGCCGACTCTCCAAAAAGTTGGTATAAAAGCTTTGTTGTTGTTATTGTTGTATGGATAATTTCTTGGATTTGCGCATGGAACATGATTTGCCAATTGGATAACTATTGAGCTACATTTCTGGATATGCTCTGTATTTATTTATTTTTTATCTATTTTTTTTGTGGACGGACTGGTTTTTGTGTTATTAGTTTCTTAACGAATTAAGGTTGGCTTTGTTTGGTTAAATTGTTGCGTGTTTCTGTCAATTATCCTATATACTCTATTGTTTGTGTAAGTTGTTACTTTTATGTTTTACTTAAATCTCTCGTACTTATTCTAGATTGCATTCTACTAGTAGTGCCTATGTTTCTCGAAACATAATTTTTTTTGAATATTTGAGAGATGCAAATTTTAAATTTCCTACTTCCAAGTTGTACAATAATCTTCAAGCCCTTTCACAATTATTAGGGATGGGCGGTATTTTAAAAATAGGCCAATGTTATCGATATATCGCCGATATATAGGGTTTGGACCACTGCTGATATGATTTCTAGAAAATTAAATAGGTTATCGTTTTTCACCAATTACCTCTGATATAGCGGTGAAAATCCGATCAATAGGCCGCTTTTTATAGGGTCTAAATGGGCCGATTTTGTCAAAAAGAACACCCCAACTATTGGTTGGCTTTTGGGTGCTAAAACCCTTAATTTTCAAACCCGAACACGATACACCCTAAATAAAATCAAAACCACCAATCCGACTCATTATATCCCATTGCGTTTAGAGCAACCAGTCCTAGTTTCTTTTCACCTCCTTTGCTCTCTCCTCAAGTTCAATTGCTCGATTATTTTGAGTCCTCTTTCGAAGGCGTTTTGGTATGTTTACATTTCAGTAAGTGTGCTTAGATTACATTTTATGACATTATATTATAAATGCTCTCCATTCGATATGACACTCCGATTTTACTACTTATCCCCAATATATCCCGATAACCATAATCCAATATAAAATTTGGCCATTCGATATATTTCTGATAACCTATATTTAAAACCTTGGGGACGGGTCAATGCATCCTCCTGCAATAGGACATTTTACAAGTACAGGACATAATTCAGATATTCCTATTTAAAATAGTATTCTGATGGAGGTGCAAAGGGTGATGAGATAATTAATCCAGCATGACTTGTGTGGCTATCCAACATGAGATGCAGAACTAGCTTATGCTTGTAATTGTGTTGAGAAGCTTGCTAAGATTATCATATTGTTTGCGTAAATGAGAGGCCTAGAGTTCTTTATGTTCTTTGTCACATTCTATTTTGTGTCATAATATGGGGATTTATGTCATTACCTGTCTCATCATTATAAGTTAAAAAGTATGTAAGTGGTGCTAGCTATTCGTGACAGGTTACATGTTATCTGTTCATGTATGATTCCTGCAGATTTCCCTACAAACTGGAAACCGTCAAAGAAAGACCTTGTCCCCTTTCTGATACCATTTTCTATTAGGCTTGAGACTTGCAAAACCTTCAGAACTCTGTCGAGAGAGTGAGGATAGATTCCTTTAGATTAACATAACTTGATTCTAGTTACCTTTCCCTAGAATAGCTTCTAACTGATTGACAACAAATTTTGGTAATCTGGCAGTTTAAATCAAGGCTACATGACGTTAATTTAGTACACAACTCAATACATTTATAGGGTATTAAGGACATTATTTAGAAATGGGGAAGAAGCATTGTTGTCCAGCAACCGTATAGTTTCATCATATAAGTGTACATGTACTGTAACTATTTGTAATATAGTATGCATATGTTAATTGCTCTCATGGCTGGATTCGGTTTCAAAACTAATATAATACATAACTCATCTAATATCCAATTTGTGTAATTCCTATGAGACAAGGCTTAGTAGCAAGTTCATTATTGATTGATATTCTTTTTAAGGTCATAGTTTCTTGGACAGGTAATTATTTACTGACTCTAGTATGTCCCTTGCATACAACATACCCGTGAGTGGTTATCACAATAATGAGGTTACTGTGGATCTGCTAGTCTAAAAGAATACAGGTTTTAATTGACTTTTGTTTGATATTAGATTGTCCTGTTTATATTGAATGGTTGTTAGCACCTGCATCCATTGGTGAAATGCGTGCTATTGTGCTGGATGTTATTTGAGGATTCTCTTAGGGTGTCATTTATATTTGGAAGGTAGATCCTGCAAGGCCTTGGTGAAAGGCTGGTTTGTTTCATTGCTATTGCTTAAGGGAAAAAACCATAGTTTGTTTTATATGCCTATTTCCTTTTCTCATCATCTATTATGCTTCCTTGTAAAATTTACTTAGGGTTCTTCTAGAAAGGTAATCTATTTCTTTTGAATGGTTTTCTGGCTTATCTGCTCTAGCAATCATCTTTCTCAATTTAACCTCCTCCGTCCCCTTTGGCTCCATCCGCCGCTTTATCCGTCACGAACAGTTAAATGCCGACGAAATGGTTATTAGGGAGCCAAATATGATCTCGGCTGATGAAAGGGTGAATTGGAGGGCGAGGTGGTTTGTGCTTAGAGATTGGGTTTTGAAACTTGAAGTTTTGAGTATATGGTACAGATATTGGACATGCTTTAAAATTATCTAGTTTCTTAACGATTGGTTGAGACGGCTGTAGGCTGTCTAAAAAATCACAATGGATAGCTGATCCCTGTCAAGTTTTGACAATGGAAGTCACAATCAGACGACTTTCTAATCACTGCATTCAACACTCCACAATCGCCACGAACACGACTTCATTTCTGAGATGATTGATCTTGATGGCTGCGACAACAGCATGACTAATATTATATTGGTAACTATTAGAGATGCTGATGAGCAGTGTAATGATTTTAGAAATAAAAGGTTGGACTTAGTTGGTGAATTACTTGGTAGAGAGCTGTGGGCAAATATTCGTCTAAAAGACACTATGGATGTTGATTCCCGACTAGCTCTCACGACGAAAGCTACAATCAAATAGCTTTCGCGCCGACAATCGAAAGCTGCAAGTAGAAGACTTTTCACACAGATCGAGAAGAGTTACAATTCGACGACGCTTCCGACAGCTGATGAAAACTCTATTCAGTGGCCCTCACAACCGATGGTGAGAGTTACAATCTGACGACTCTCATATCTCATAACAGTCAAAGATCAGTAAACAACAGCTTTTGCAATGTCATAATAGAAGAGGTTACAAGTCAACAACCTTTATCAAATGCAGAAGTTCACTTCTGCATTTCTCAAATTCGAAACGCACAAGAACTGTGCGTTCCCCAACAGACAGTCAACTCTGCGACGCGGAGTTAAAAGCACCAAAACGCACACATAACGTGCGTTCTTCAACAGACTCAATTATGAGTCCCAAACTCTTGACACAGAGTTGATTTCAACGCACAAGTGACCTATGCGTCTCCAAAGCCCAGAATGCATGAGGCCTGTGCGTTTCCAACCTTTGACAAAGGTTTAACTCTGCGTCTCAAGCCTTAGACGCAAAGTTAAGGTCCATAACGCCAAATCAGGCGTTTGACTTGTTCAAATACAAGCTGAACGGCCTCAAAACCGTTATCCCACGTTCTGAGGGATTTTCGCTCACTTAGGAGCAGATTTAGGGGTTGGTTACACCCCTAATCCTCAGATAAATAACCGATTTACTCAACTGAGTAAAGGGTTGGGTCGTGATTGGTGGGTGGATCGGCTTCAACAACAAAACCGCAAAGGGTTGAAGGAGCTGGCATCAAAACCGTCGGAGGTCAACAATTCTCAACAGTTCAACAACACAGAGAAGGAAATCTTTTGAAGATTATCAAATCTTAGAGAATCCCTTCATCAGTGGAGGATCAACTTGGCTATTAACCGAATTTTCGGTTCAAACAACTCTGTTACAGAGTTCCAACTCACTCTGAGTTCTAAAACTCATTTAAGAGTTCGTGATTAAGCTTGCCACGCAAGTTAATCATTTCAAACCAATTATTCGGTTCTCAACAACTCTCTTTAGAGTTCTCAACTCATTACGAGTTCTTTACACTCATCGAGAGTTCTACACCGAATTCATCACACAAATCAATCGTTCCAGTGAGATAGTACGGTCGGATCGTCAACGGAGAGCAAGTTCGACGCGATCAATCGAAGGAAGCACTCCATCGCTACTAAGAAGAACCCGGTCTTAAACAAAGGGGGGAATCAAATTCATTCTCCTCTCTTTTGTAATCGGAATCTGAATTGTAATTGATTTTGAGAGAATACAAGTCAAATTTTCTTTCATTGTCTTTTTACCACAAATTTCCAACAAACAAAAGATGGCGACTCTGCTGGGGACTAGCTTCTCTGACGAGGAAGTGGTGGCGCAATCCGACGTTCACCTCACCGGAACCACCGTCGAAACTCTCGTCGTAGAGTTCGACCAAGCCAAGTTCGAGGAGGTTCTCTCCTCTGGGTCGCTTAGCCCTAAAGCTAGGCGTGATACCCACAAGACCTCTAAGGAGGTCACCACTGCTGCTAAGATGCCAAAGAGAGCCCTCTCTTTTGGCCAAGACCTTAAACTCGCTCTGCGAGTTGAAGATTCCTCCCCCGTATCATTACGGCACATAATAGGTCAAAAGAGACCTATGTCGGAGGAAAGCCCAATCAACGCCGGCGACGCTGCGGCCAAGGCGTTGAAACAAGCGAAGAAAAACGCCGCTCGACGGAGGAGAAGATCCATGCGGCGAGCATATCTGCGGAATAGCCGAACTTCGGCCCAACGCAAGAACTGCGTTTCTGAAAATTTGCCCGAACCCTGCGTTTCTCCTCCAGAACGCACACTTCGTGGCAACGAACCCGACTATGAGCCTCGGGTTATCCAGCTCAAACGCGACCCTCAATGGCGCGTTGTTCAACCCAGACGCACACCTCAAGAGTGCGTCCCAAAACGTGACCCCCAAAGGCACGTTCAACCATTCCAACGCACACCACAGCTGTGCGTTCAGTCAAAACAAGACCCCCAGGGGTCTGTTCAATCATTTAAACGCACACCTCAAAGGTGCGTTCAAACAAAACCTGACCCTCAAGGGTCTGGGTCATCAACCAAACGCACATCACAAGTGTGCGTTCAAACAAAGAACGACCCTCAGGGGTCTGTTTCATTATCAAAACGCACACCTCAAATGTGCGTTCAACCAAAACAAGACCCGCAGGGGTCTGTTTCAACATCAAAACGCACACCACAAGTGTGCGTTCAATCGAGACAAGATCCACAAGGATCTATTCCATCAGTAAAACACAGGCCTCGACCTCGTGTTTATAAACCGAAGCGCGACCTTCATGCTTCGCCTCAAGAACATGACACGGTCCGTCAGGTTCAAAAGGGACGGCATGGATTTAATGTTCATATCCAACCAGTCCAAAGGCAGGGGGTTCCACCTCCACCCTCACAAAATCTTTCCCAGGTCTCCGACTTGCGGGAGCTACTGTCAAGGGGAAGGCCAACACAGCAAATGGCTCACTCATGCCAATGTGAACGGCTCATTTCTGCTGTCCTCTCCGAATGTAGCTGTTGTTCATCTACGCCTAGAGAGTCGGTGTTCAATAGATTGACAAACGTCGTTAGGCCTCCCAAACGACAACGACGACAAAAGAAAGCCTCCGAAATCGACTATTATGAGGTTACTATCAACATGATCGGCAGAGGAAGAGCCTCACATTCCGATTCTGACGAGTCACAAAGAAGTCATTCCCCAACTGTTAGGGAAATTTGTGACCGGTTCGAAGGAGTGTATCGGAACACTCGGACTCGGACAGGAGCTATACGCCCGGTTGACTACCAAAAGTTAGCCAGAGGCGTTACAATAAGTGATGAACATTCGGCAATAGCCGAATCTCAATCTTCAAGCTCTGTAGGAACGCGAGAGGTTTCTGCTTACATGGCGGGGAACCCCGAGGACATAGCCAAAAGAGTAGACGAGCATCACGTCATACTCCAGGCACAACAGGAGACACTTCTCCAATTGAAGGATATGCTGGCCCAGCTTCTAGCAGAAAAAGGCCAAAAACCCGAATCTTCCCAGAGGACAACGTCAAAGGGAAAGCAAAAAGCTCATGAACATTCAGATCGTGAGACTCACAACCTGGAATCCTCTTCTGAAGGTGAGAAGGAGGTGGAAAGAGAACTACATCCTCAGTCCACTAAGATGGATGAACTGGAGGCTCGCCTTAATGCAATCGCTAACAGAAGTGAGCTCCGTGAAGAAGGAGTGGTGAGACCTTATCCTGCTGAGTGGGATATAGCTCCATACCCACCGAAGTTCAAAGCCCCTACGCTGCAACCCTTCGATGGCACGGGATCGCCAAATCAGCACATCTACTACTTTAAATCTCAAACTGGAGACGTAGTAGCAAATGATGCTATCCTGACGCGCTTGTTCATCGGCACCCTTAAAGGGGTAGCCTTTGAATGGTTTATGAAGCTGCCTGCGGGATCTATTCAGAGATGGGTAGATTTGGAAAGACTTTTCCTAGCCAGGTTCTTCGAAGACGACACTGAAGTTTCTGTCCCGACTCTTCTTGCAACTAAACAAAGAAAAGGAGAGTCCATCAAGGCATATGTGGAGAGGTTCCGCAGCATGGCATTGCGATGCCCTTCAGGTATGACTCAATCAACTCTGGTTGAAACGTGCAGGCACAATTTGCAAACCCAACTCCTCGCTCAGATGGGGGTGGCAGAATGTCGCTCCTGGAGACAGCTGGTTTCGCAAGGAGAACAAGCTGAGGAAATTGTCGCTCGGGTGAAAGCCGAAAAAGCTGCACAGCCCAAACCGCAACAACAACAACAACAGCAACGTAATCAGAACAATGCCCAACGGTCTAAAGGAAAAGAGACCTTAGCAGCTGATTACACACGAGTACCGCCTCCCACGAATCAGGGCAAAATGCCTAATAAGCAAAAAGCGCCCAAACAATATTCCTTCAAGGAGGAGCATGTGGACACCTTGTTCCAGCTGTTACGGAAGAACAACAAACTACAGCTTCCTGAAATCCGGAAGCCGGATGAAGCAGGGAAGGTGGATGACCCTAATTATTGCCGCTACCACAGATTCCTGGGTCATCCTACCCGGAGATGTTACATCTTTAAAGATATTCTCCAAAATTTGGTGGACGCTAAGGTGCTCACTCTGAAGCCTGAGCAAAAGACGGTGTCTACCAACATGATAGCAGTGCAGTTCGGTGACTTCCCACCAGTGGCAACCGCAGATGGCGTGGTCCCTATCCACAAGGGTGAAATGCACTTGAAGAATACTGACTTGCATAGTCAGAAAGACAAGGGACTAGTACCCCTTACCACTCCAAAAGGGGAGATCCTGTGGGTTCACCCTGATTTGGTTGGAGATCAACAGTGGACGAACACCTCGTCCAAGAAGAAAAGAGGAAAGGCTAAGGCATCCAACATGATTAGCCCCTCTGTTAATGAGAATGATGATTTGCTCAAACCGCTTACCGACTCAGAAGATGAGAGGATCGTTTTAGCGGCATATCCAGAAGGCAACCCCGGCACTCGGTCAGGGAAGGCTTACTTGAGAGACTACAACCAGAACCCTCAAGAAACTAAAGAACAGCCCCAAGACGCTGGGGGTTCTGTGCCAAAAAAGCCTACTGATAAAGGGAAGCAAAAGGAGCTCCGGTTCAACAGCAATCTCCACCAGGAATCCGGCGAATCGAGCGTTCCTTTTCAATTTAATGTCATGGCGCAGCTGGCCAACATACCGGCCAGAATTACATTATATGAGCTCCTTAAGTTGTCAAAAACTACCAAAGAAGCTCTAATTGAAGCTTTGAAGAATACGGAGAGTTTCATCACACAAGTTGCTCCAATTCCCGAAGTTTCTGAAGATCAAACTTGTCGGCAATGTCTGCAAGCTGCAAGAAGTCTACCTTGTATATCGTTCACTCAAGAAGATATGCAGGTTAAACACAAACATGACAGACCTTTGTATTACATAGGGTATATCGGATCGTCCGAAATCAGTCGTGTCCAGGTTGACCCGGGCTCCGCACTCAGCATCATGCCCTATAGGGTCATGCAAGTCTTAGGGATCCCTATGCACAGGCTACATACTACTCAAACCACCATCTTCGGGTTCAATGCAAACAGCACTCGACCCTTAGGGAAAATAAAGCTCAGATGCCAGATTGGAGATCTCAAGTCCGAAGTAACATGTTACATCATAGATGCGGACACTTCCTACAATCTATTATTAGGAAGGCCCTGGATACATGCAAACCGCATTGTCCCGTCTACCCTGCATCAGGTCATGAAATATGCCAATGATGAGGGAGAAGTCCGAACTCTAATTGCAGAAAAGTATCCCTTCCGAGGAGTGGAAAACTTTCACACAGACTCGGTTTTCTACCTGGAATCCCAGGAAAAAGAAGATGCGGACAGTGGCAATGAAGCTGACATTGAACCAGATCCTGGAGAAGATTGTCCGTGGGAATTGAACTTAGATATAATGGATCAAGATGAGGGTAATAATAATGTACCGAGCGAGGGAGAGTGGTGCATTAATGAAGATTTTCTTTTAGCGTACTTGCCTGATGTGTCCTCTAGTAATGAACCAGTAGAGAATAATTCTAATGCAGGTACTGACCCATGGCACACACTGTGCACGAAAGCATCACTTGCTTTGCCTCTCAAGTCATCCTTTGCCTCGGATGAAGAAGCAGAAGATGCACAGAAGGCTTTCTTCAAAGTCCCGTCCAAAAGGAAAGGGCAGAAGCCAATCTGCTTTGGTAAAGTCAAACCCGAACAACTCAAACGAGGAAGTTCAGAGGAAGACGACGGAAGTCCCCAATTCCATTACCATGAACCCAATTCTATACACTTAATGAAACGAATGGGGTATAACTTTAACAATAAACATGGTCTGAATTTCGGAAAAGGTAGACGAACCCCAATCCGAATATCTCTAACCCCTATAGGGAAACCTCCAGACTATTATCAAAAAACTGGAAGGGGCTTAGGTTATGTCACAACTCCCCCTGCCTCAGAAAATGATATCAGTAATTATCTGCGTCAAGATCATTCATCTGGAACATCTTCCTGGGAATCCGATGTCAGTGTTGGACCTTTCTTTAAAGGTCTGACTGTAAACATGGCTTCAACTAGGCACCCCGATGAAGATGCAGGGGGTGATGAAGAGTTAGTTGAATCAACCGACGATCCTTGGATCAAACGTCTTAACATCTTGTGGGATATGCGCTTCGAGCAACGCGAACCACCCACTGAAGATAAGGTGATCCAGGTCAATATGGGAGACGAGTCTGACCCCAAACCTATTTTTATAGCTGAAGACCTGTCATCATCTGAAAAAGAAGACCTTATATCTCTTATCCGAGAATATATAGATATCTTCGCTTGGAATTATGAAGATATGCCAGGCCTTAACCCGAAGGTTGCCGTGCACCGTCTCAACATTGATCCTGATGCAAAACCCGTTAAACAACAACAACGCAGGTTTCGTCCAGAGATCATGGAATCAATTGAGTCAGAAGTCAAAAAGCTTATAGACTCAGGTTTTGTCAGGGAGGAACAACACCCGGACTGGGTGGCCAACATTGTTCCAGTTCCCAAGAAAAACGGTAAGGTCCGGATATGCATTGACTTTCGCGACCTTAATGCAGCTTGTCCGAAGGACGAATTCCCGCTTCCTATCACAGATGTTATGATCGATAACACCTGCGGATATGAAAGAATGTCTTTTATGGATGGATTCTCCGGGTACAATCAGATCAAGATGCACCCGGACGACGAGAAGCATACCGCATTCAGAACACCGCTGGGGGTGTATTGCTACACGGTAATGCCCTTCGGCCTGAAAAATGCAGGGGCAACATATCAACGGGCAATGAACACCATCTTCCATGAGCATCTGCGAAAAAAGATCGAGTGCTACGTTGACGACATAGCAGTGAAAAGCCAACATAAAGGTGATCACCTTGTAGACTTGAGGACAATGTTCGAAATTATGCGGACACACCAGCTGAAGATGAACCCTACAAAATCATTTCTTGGGGTATCAAGTGGAAAATTTCTGGGATTTATCGTCACATCCAAGGGAATTTCTCTTGATCCAGAGAAAGTACGTGCCATTCAGGACATGTCACCTCCGAAGAATCTCAAAGAGCTCAGAGGTTTGCAAGGTAGATTAGCCTACATTCGAAGATTCATATCAAATCTTTCTGGGCGCTGCCAGCCTTTCTCTAAGCTCATGAAGAAAGGGATATCTTTTGTTTGGGATGCTGAGTGTCAAAGAGCATTCGAGGAGATTAAGAGATATCTCACTCAACCGCCAGTTCTCGTGGCCCCGATATCAGGAAAACCGTTCCTGTTATATGTGAGGGCTATGGATCATTCTCTCGGAGCTTTGTTAGCCCAGAACAACGATCAAGGTCAAGAGCAAGCCATCTATTATCTGAGCAGGACTATGATGGGAGCCGAACACCGGTACAATCCGGTCGAAAAAGAATGTCTCGCCTTGGTATTCGCAATTCAAAAGATGCGACATTACCTAGTTGGACAAACCATTCAGGTCATCTCTAAGGTGAATCCCTTGAGAGTTCTGATGACGAAACCATCATCTCTGAATAGTCGACTAGCAAAGTGGGCTATTCTCTTGTCACAATACGACATGCAGTTCATGCCTCAAAAGGCGGTTAAGGGTCAAGCATTGGCAGACTTCTTAGCCGATCACCCAGTATCGGGAACGTCTAAGTTGTATGAAGAATTACCTGACGAAGTCGCTGAAGCTTGCGTCATCCAGGAAGCTACTCAAGTATGGAAGTTATTCTTCGACGGCGCGTCTAGAGCAAACCCTCATGGAGAAATCACTGCGGGAGTAGGAGTAGTATTAGTCTCTCCGAATGGTCATGTAATCCCAAGGGGATTCTCCCTAATCGAACCTTGCACCAACAATGTAGCGGAGTATAATGCTCTACTATTAGGAATGCAATGTGCCGAAGAACTTAATGTTCAAAACCTCGAAGCTTACGGTGACTCTCAGCTAATCGTTAATCAAGTCCGGGGAGAATACGAAGTACGTCATGAAGATTTGATCCCATACTACTTCGCGGTGCTAGAACAAGCTCAAAGGTTCGAAGGTTTCTTCATCGAATATGTACCACGAGCTCAGAATGTGTATGCAGATGCTTTAGCCTCTTTGGCAACTTCATTAGCACTGCTACCGGAAGTTGAAACAACGATTCCAGTCATGGGACGGAGATTATGCTTTTCCAAGATCCCCATAGAGGAAGACCCAGACGAGACGACGTCAGGAGAAGTCTGTACGGCATTTATGGAGTTTGAAGCTAGGGATTGGCGGTTCCCCTACATCGACTATGCCCTGTATAGCATTCTGCCCGATGATCCTAAGGAAGCGGCTTCTATCAAACGAAAGGCC
The DNA here is from genome assembly GCA_022839385.1 of Asparagus kiusianus. Classification (NCBI taxonomy): domain Eukaryota; kingdom Viridiplantae; phylum Streptophyta; class Magnoliopsida; order Asparagales; family Asparagaceae; genus Asparagus; species Asparagus kiusianus. Next base: position 179,898 of record BQKN01065299.1, read on the forward strand.
CTCCGATTCTATTACGATACAATTTCTCAAGTCCTGTATCGCAAATCACACGATGGAGTCTTACTTAGATGCCTTTCCCGAAATGAAGCGAAGGAGGCTCTCAAAGAGGCTCATGACGGGTTGTGTGGAGCTCATCAGCCCGGAGCTAAATTAGGAGATCGCCTCCGACGACTCGGTTATTATTGGCCGAAAATGTTTTCAGACGCGGTTGACTATGCTAAACATTATCACGCATGTCAAATTCATGGGGACTTTATCCACCAAGCACCTGGAAATCTACACCCCACGTCGGCGTCCTGGCCTTTCGAAATGTGGGGTATGGATATTGTAGGACCGATTTCCCCTCCAACGTCCAAAGGATACCGGTTCATTCTGGCTGTGACCGATTACTTCTCCAAATGGGCGGAGGCAGTCCCGTTAAAAGAAGTCAAGACTTCAAATGTAATCAAGTTCATCAAACATCACGTCGTCTACCGTTTTGGAGTACCACGACGAATAGTTCACGACAACGGGACACAATTCGTCAGCTTTGGATTCCAGAGATTCTGTGATAAATTCAGGATCCAAAGTGTTGCATCTACGGCGTATTATCCCCCGGCAAATGGTCTTGCAGAAGCATTCAATAAAACCATAGTAAAGCTTCTCAAGAAATTTGTCTCCAAGAGCCGACGTGATTGGGACGAAAGACTCGGCGAATGTCTGTGCGCCTACCGCACCACGGTGAGAACCCCTACACGAGCTACACCATTCTCTTTGGTATACGGCTGTGAGGCGGTATTGCCATTAGAGATTCAGATTCCTTCTCTGAGAATCGCGGTGGCAACCGGATTAACAGAAGAAGAAAAACATCAACGACGTCTGCAAGAACTCGAAGCCTTAGACGACAAACGACTCAAGGCTCAGCAGCAGATTGAATTGTATCAAGCCCGTATTTCCAAAGCCTACAACAAAAAGGTTAAGGAACGGATTTTTAAGAAAGGCGATCTGGTTTTGGCTAACAGACGACCCATGGTGATGACACAAAAAACCAAAGGGAAGTTTAATCCTAAATGGGAAGGGCCATTCGTAATAGATTCAGTCTATTCGGGTGGAGCTTATCGTCTTATCAATCAAAAAGGAGACAGGCTCATGATGCCAATTAATGGAAAATTCCTTAAGAGATATTTTTCGTAAATCATGAAGCCCGCTTCTTGTTCTTGTAAATTCCAGCCGAGTCGGGCTGGGGGTTGCCAATTCATAATGCATTTTGGGAATAAATTGTAATTTGTCTTGTATGTCGTCATGTTAACACTACACCTCTGACGATTGAAGTTTTCTGAAGTTATTCTAAATAATAATGAAGAGGATTTCAGTTGCACTTATGACTTTCGTTTTATTCTTCGTTGTCTCGAATTAAAATTCAGCAAGAAGAGATAATGAAGACTAAAATGATTTCATTTTCATTCAACATTACAAATTTACGTACAAAAGTGAAGACGATTGAAGTAAAAGCGATACGCAATTATTCTTTAACAAAAAGAAGTGCAAATCCTAAGCGTTGGGATCCATCAGCTTAAAAGACTTGAGCTTGGATTTTAAAGCTGATATTTTATCATCACGAGCCTTCTTGACTTCTTCTGTTATCTTATTCCTGAGTTCCTCTTCATCTGGTGCTGCTGCTGCGAGCTCTCGTCTAATTTTATCAGCGGTGGCAAGTTCGTCACAATAACCTTTGAGGAGCCCGTCACAATAACCAGCCAAGCCTTTGAAAATTTTCATACCATCGGCGAGTTGAGCATTTATTTGCGGTATCTCAACGCCAGCACGAGTAAGTTCTGTTGCTTTATCCCGGAGATCAATAGCAAGATCGCCCATGTCACCTTGTGCCCGGAGAAGTTCCTCACGCAAGTGAGCAACACAAGATTCTGCTTCGGATAAGCTCTTTTGAAGAACCTCTTGCTGTTGCGCTTTTAAAGCCTTAGCCTCAGAGAGAGCTTGATCCACTTCTGGTCCTATATCGTCGCGTTGTAGCATGGAAAGGAATTCTAATTCATATTCCAGAATTATGATTCCCTCGTGACAATTTTCGGTCCATACTATATCCCCCTGGTCCCTAATCTTGGCGACACACTCTAGCAGATGGGGTTCAAAGACCTTGAAACTCACGTCTCCGAGACTGACGACGTCAATAGTCATTTGCATCCAATGCTCTAATTGTTCGATAAGCTTCCTCAAAGTTTCCGAGTTTGGGGGTGGAGCAGTTGGATAAGTAAAACAATTCGCATAATCAGTGCGAATGGGACGTTCAACAGCTTCAGAAGACGGTCCTTCGGGCATACTTGGTGCTGGATCCGGGATGGTTAACCCCTGCCCAGCTGCCGTTATTTCGGGACCAGAAGGAACAGCCGGGAGTATGGTCTCCTCTGTCTCCTCAGGAGACGCAACATGAGCCGACTTGATGGCATCCCCCATCAACTTGGACTTTTTGGAAGTCTTAGCTGCAGTAGGTTTCCGCTTGCGTATTTTCTTGTCATACTTGGCAACCTCATCAGCAGTAAGAGCCTTCTTCCCTGATGATCTCAAAGAGAGAGACTTAGGAAGATGTGCACTCTCGAAAACTTCTTTAGTGTCCTCTTCTTCAGAAGGTTTAGCAACAGGTAATTCCTTCGGGATCTCTTCGATTCCAGCTACCTCTCGCTCGCAGGACAGATAATCCTCAATACCCGGTAATCGAGTCCTGCCAGAACCACTTCTCGACTTATAAAGCCCCCGGATTTCGTTTATACACGAAGTGTATATATCATATTCTGGGATCTGAGAAGCCTTGTCAAACCAATCGCGGAAATCCGCCACAGTGGAGCAGCTAGGCGGCAAACTAGGCAAAGTGAATTGCGCATGGGTTCCTCGGGCGAGGAAGAAATACCAAGCACGGGCCCCTTCATATAAATTTCCAATATGAGCTAATCGCGGGTTAGGGTTGCCAACATAAAGCTGGTCATACCCAAATTGTCGAGCGAAGCGCGAAGGAATGTAAGGCTCAATTACGCATCTCTCGCCTAATCGAACGACCAAGTAGCCCACTCGGATGGCGAGAAGCCATTGGAAAGTTCCCATGTTTAAGAGTGAGGACTCCTCAAAAACCACATCACCAAACTTCGGGCCTTCTTCTTCAGCCCCGTCGAAACAAGGGCGGCAGCAAAAAAGATCATAGTTGTTTTCCAGAGATAAGAGTTGTCTGGCCCGGACTATATACACAGTCGTCCATGCGGCCGACTCAAGCCTCTGGATGAAAGGAACAGAAGTTTCATTGTCATGCACGATCCCCGTCATTAACGAGGGACAATGCAGCACGAACCAAGCCACTAGATAAGTATAGGGCATGGGAACACGGGGTTGAAAAGTCTTCCAGACTTTCCTCCCGGCAATATTCATCTCTTTGACATCAAGGAGTTCGGAGGTCAAATCTCGTAAGCCTCTCTGCAGGCAGCCCGTCATTGCAGGGAGAAGACTTAGTGGTTTCCCATAAGTTAGGAGAACAGCGGGATAAACTACCTCAACCAAGATTGATTTTGTTGGTCTCGACGGCACAACGCACCGTTTCAACCATAGCATCAAGAAGCCAGCAAAGAGTGCCATGTCAGAAATGGGAGTAGCGGCTTGATGATGAAAGTTCTCAAACTCACTGCCAGCTTCGAACCCATCTTCTAAATGTTGATTCTTATAAACAGCCTGAGTAGCCCTGATGCGGGCTTTAATACTCCCAGCGGAGTTGACAGCAAGACGGGTCACCTTAGAGTCTTTCTGACCCAAGTTCTGAAATAAGTAATCCGCCCAAGCAGTATGCATAAGGCCACTCCCGCGTGTTCCGGCAACTTGAGCGCAGATATGGAAATGACACATTAATTCCCAAAAAGTGTCATAAATTTCCGGATGAGCAGTCTTTAAAATGGATAGTTCCTCAGTGGTGGGGACAAATTCTTCATATGGCGTTTGGCCAAAAGATAGTCCCGATATCGCATGCATCTCGTGGAGAGCAAATCCCAACTCCCCAACAGGTGTGAAGAAAGTGCAGCTATCCGGATTGTACCGCTCCAGCATAGCATAGAAGCAGGGATAGTTCTGAACAATCCCGCGTCTCGTAGCCTGTACTGATATCGTAAGGCCAGACTGAGTAAGAGGCTCCTTGAGTTCCTCTAAGACAAAATCCACCATCCTAGTCCACCAGCCGTCCTCTCCAGAGAACAACCAGCCTGGAGAACGAAAAGCTTGTGCAGGGAATTCCCCGCGAGAAGCAAGAAACTGGCGTATGAACATGTTCGCTGGAAGAGGCGCTTCCCAACTAAGTTCTTTCTTCTCAAATCTACCGGGTCTCAAACCTTTGAGCTGCCCGCCAATTTGAACACGAGAAGATCGACCAGATCCAAACGATACATTCTCCTTCTCTTTGACAAGTTCGAAGGCCAGACCCCTGCGACCACCAACACTCAGGAAGTAGGAAAGTGGGTACATTCTCTTCATACTAGGAAGGAACAGTAATCGATCATCGACTCTTCGTAGCATCCGGGAGTCCTCTACACACCTAACTTGCCCATCAGCAGATATATGGTCCCCGAACAAAAATGATGGTTTGACAAATTGATCCAAACCCGCAGGAGTTTCCAGATCCACATCGGTGATCAGAGCTCTAAGAGTGGAACTCCCAGCAAACCTAATCAAATGTGCCCGTTCCAAGCTCGGAAAAGTGCACAAAGGAATTTCTCTGCGAAGACCAAAAGCTCTCCCCACTTCTGGATCATCAGTGTAGTTGAAATGCTGCTCCGGTAGAAGTGGTATATTGGGAAAAAGCACTGTAAAATTAGAAGCAAGGGTTAGTAGCAGAAATAAATTGCTAATACGAAAGACAAATTCCACGTGTCAAGCGTTAAATACAAGGGCCAACCCTTGTAGCTACACTTGAACGTAGACACTTGAACGCAGAGGTCAAGCCCTGCGTTATCGACATTTGAACGCAGAGGTTGAACCCTGCGTTATAATATTTAAACGCAGAGGTCAAGACCCGCGTTCAAACTTCATATCCGAACATAAGAGTCTTAACTCTATGTTTCCTTAAACGCAGCCTTAAGTCTGCGTTTTCTTTTTTTTAACGCAGAACCCTAACTCTGCGTTCCCAATTTTAATATAGAGACTGTGCTCTATGTTTCTTAAACGCAGAAGTTTAAGTCTGCGTTTCCCATTTATAACACAGAGCCGTAACTCTGCGTTTCTGATGAAAAAAACGAGTCATCTTCCTCGTTGATGAGAACCCATCTAGGGTTTACAAAGAATTTGTCGAAACGAGTTGCCATGGCCGTCACCTACCACAGCAACGGGGTCCGTGTGACAGCGACAACAACGCCGAAGCGCTCATCAAGGCAGCGGCATCACCGGTGCGCTCAGCCGGCGACGCTTCCGAAGCAGCCTTAGCGGCCTTTTTAGAGCCCGAGCTCATCCTCCTAGGCGCCATGAGTGAAGCTGATCGGAGAAGACAGAGTTCGTCGGAGAATCGATCGAAATTAAAACGAGAAATCTCGTTCTTGGAACTAAGCAAGGCAAAAGAGTCAAATGACTCTTGATGTGACCTTACAAGGCCTATTTATAACAGCCATCGGGCTGTTCAATTGGCTCGGGACTCTAAAAAAGAATCCCAACCGAATCTAAAACGTGATTTTTCACGTTAACAGATAAAGTCGGTTAGACTTTAACGCAGAATTCACCTCTGCGTTTATTTTCTTCTTTTAACGCCAAGTCTAGACCTGCGTTGTAATGGTTCTTAACTTTGTGTTTCGAACCTCTAACGCAAGAGTCGCTATTTGTGTTGCGATTGTCCTAAGCAAAAGATCCACCTTTATATTGGCAAATCATGATACTTACTTCTTAAGTTCATGACCCCTTTTAACGAGGCATTGTTAAATCTCTGTATTTCCTCAGCAGAATTTAAATCCCCGTCAGGTTAATATTACACCTCAGACGAATGTCATCCCCATAGAGTTTGAATTTAGCTTACATCACCGTAACGATAATTCCTCTATCAGAATCCACTTATCAATTCTCATCAAGAGAGTGATAAGTCTCCAAATCATACAAATCATGATTAATTTACTAACTCTTCTCAATGGAGTAGTAAATATCTAATTTATCGGCTCTACTTCATAGAGTGATAAAATTCTCAAAATCTTGTTCAAACCACAAGTATTGCAGATCATCACTCCGATGATAAATCACTTAGCAAGTTTCCCCTGCGAGATGCTAAGTCCCCTAGATGTGTTCAAATCACATTAATATTCTTCTTGTCACGTTAACACTACACCTCTGACAAAAACCCACTTATCGACTCTCTTCAATAGAGCGATAAGTCCTCAAAATTGCTTCTATAGCAATATTCTTCTTGTCACGTTAACACTACACCTCTGACAAAAATCCACTTATCGACTCTCTTCAATAGAGCGATAAGTCCTCCAAATTGCTTCTATAGCAATATTTTCTCTTGTCACGTTAACACTACACCTCTGACAAAAATCCACTTATCGACTCTCTTCAATAGAGCGATAAGTCCTCCAAATTGCTTCTATAGCAATACTTTCTCTTGTCATGTTAACACTACACCTCTGACAGAAGTCCACTTATCGACTCTCTTCAGTAGAGCGATGAATCTTCAAGCTGCTCTAATCGCAATTGTTCGCATGGCAGGTTAAAATCCCTGACACCTTTAATTCGTTTGAACCAGTTAATTCTTTCTGCAAAGGAATAACGAGTGTTCATATCCCCCCCATGAGTTAAAGTTCTTCTATAATTATCTTAGATGGTAATGAAGAAATTTTTAAAGATTGGGTATTTTTCATATAGTTCTATGGTTGCAAGTCAGAACACGACACATGCAATAAAAAAAAAAGAGGGCAAATCAGAATCACTCTTTTTATTATCACCAAAAATATTGAAGAGTGATACAAAAACTTTGTTCTTATCAAACAAAAGGAACACTACATCATTCAGCCCCTGGAGCAGTGAAAGTGAAATACACAAGCCGGGATTTAATAGCAGCTAGCCTTTCTTCATGAGCGGCCTGTACCATCACCTCGGCTTTCTTCCTAAGGACGTTTTCGTCCGACTCGATTGCACTGGCTTGCTTTTGGAGAAGTTCAAGATCCTGTGTCGACGAGCGGTAAGTGGCGTAAGTCTTCACGCTTTCTAGCCTGAGCTTCACTAAGATCTCTTCTTCCCGTGCGAGCTCTGATTCGTGTCGAGCCAATTCCACCTTGAGGCGATCAATTTCTGCACGAGTCGCTTGGATAGCAGCACTAGAATCGTCCACAGCGTGTTGTTTCTGCATACATAGCCCCTGTAAGGATGCGAGTTCAAGCTCCCTGTCAGTGATGGCTTCTTGAAAAGTCTCGTATTGGCGGGCCGCTTCAGCTTTAAGATTATTAAAGACTAACGCGGCCTGAGCAGCAAGATCAGCTTGATGCAATTCTTCCAAAGCTCTAAGATCTTTCTCCAACCGAGAGACACCTTCGGAGCAATGCTGGAACAATCGAGCGTCATCCAAATAGCGGATACCGTTCAAAGAATGCATAAGCATCGGCTTAAAAGAATCGAACGAAGCTCGTCTAGCACTGATCTCCTCGATTGCCAGCTTCATCATGTCTTCTAACGGTCGTAGAAGAATCTTTAGAACAGAAGGGACGGCCACTGGACTTAGAGACTTCATCGGAGATGTCGATGGGGAGCCTAAAAGCATAGACCCAGGTGCAGGAGAAGTGGGTGATGACCGTGAGGAAGTTGGGGAAGCTATGCTGACGTCCAGTTGCGAGGGACTAGAAGGTAGAACCATGAGTGCCCCAGTTTGGGCTGAGCTTAGCACCATCTCTGTCCCCACAGGTTTGAGAGGAATCGTCAGTGAAGGAGTTTCTTCTGGTAAAGAGCCGGTAGTCACTGGTGTTGATTCAGAAGGAGGAACATCCGCTGCTTGCGAGGGGAGCGATGATGACGTACCAGCAACCTCATGAGTTGGGGAACCTACACAAAAGAGCAATCAGTATAAAATAAAGAAACACCAGAGAAATCAGAATGTATAACTCCTACCGGTAAGGTAAAAAGGAAGATAACCGGACGCCTTATCAGAAGAGGGTGGTGTAGGATTAGCCCAGCTAGCGGAATCGTCATCATCACTTTCATCCTCTTCCTCAGCGTCATCATGGTGAGACGAGCTCTCATAGTCTAACGGTTCGTCATCACCTGCAGTTGACAGTCCTGGAGAGCTCGTTGACGTGTCCACTTTAGTCAGCCGGCCAGTCGTGGGACTAGGGATAATAGTCTCCGAATGTGTCAATAGTGCAGAGGAGGCTGGAGACTGACTCTCATTAGGATGTACAAGTTCTTCCGACATCAACTCGTTTGCAGGCAGCTTAATCCCTTCGGATGAAGACGTTGTGGGTATCACCCTTGTAGGTGAAGAAGCAGCATCAAAAATCTGATCTGGAAATGGCGAGATATCGGGATCTGCTGTAGAAGAAGCTCCCATATCCTCAATTGGGAATTCATCTCCACCCTCCGCCTGATCCAAAGGAAAATGAGGAGAAAACTCTTCGGGAAATGTAGCACCCTCAGAATGAGGACCTGTGCGATCAGGATGACTTGTAGCGATGTGTCCTTGCTCTTCTCCTCTACTGGCAGATTTAAAAGCATCCACCATCAACTTCTCGGCAGAAGGGTCTACCTGCAGCTTTCTGCGAGCACGTTTCTCATATTGAGCTTCTTCTGCTTCGGACAGAGCCCTCTTTCCAGTTGCTTTTGTCCTTGGAGCTTCAGCAGCTGTGGGTTTCACTACCGGGGGACTCTCTACTCCTAGTTCCCCTTCCTCTTCCTCAGCTTCATCTTCAAAATCTAAAAACTCGTCGATCCCTTTCAGACGAGACACACGAGCTCCTTTCCGGGATGTATACAGCCTTCTAATTTCACGAAGGCCTGAAGTGTACAGTTTATATTCCGTGATTGTAGAAGCTGTATAATACCAGTTACAGAAAGCCGCGAAGAGAAGAGAATTCGGTGTTTTGTGGGGTAATCTGAAGGTAGCCCCGGTGCAACCTGCGGTGGAATAATACCAGGCTCGAGCTCCTTCGTATATGTTGCCCACAACCGAAAGTAGGCTTCTGGGATTGCCAACATACAGTTGGTCGTATCCGAATTGGCGAGCAAATCTATACGGTTGATAGGGCTCAATTATGCATTTGTCATTCTGCCTGAGGATGAGATAACCAGGTCTGATATTTAACAGCCAATGGAAAACTCCCCCGTCCAAGCGAGTAAAACCATTAGGACCAGCAGTATCTTGGAATACCTGTCCATACCCTCCACCCTCAAAATCCGGGAAGCAGCGGAAGATGTCGTAGCTGAGGTCTCTCGACAGGATCTGACGGACCTTCACTACGTAAGTGCCTATCCAAGTAGCCTTTTCTAATCTCTGCACGAAAGGAATGAAGCCTTCATCTGTGGAAGACGGAGCACTCATCAGATGTGAACAATGCGAGGCATACCAAGCCATTAAGTAAGTATATGGCAAAGGTACTCTAGGATTTGGAGTCATCAAGCTTTTCTTTCCTTCAGAGTCTATCTCCTTCACTTGGATAAACTCGAGACACAATTCCCTCAAGCCATGCTGTAGACAACATGTCATGGCCGAAAGTAGATTTATGGGCTTCCCGTGAGCTAAGAGGACAGCCGGATAAGCTACTTCAATCATCACAGCATCTATTGGCCTGGTAGGGACCACACACCGCTTTAGCCACAGCATAAGAAAACCCGCCAATAAAGCCATATCAGAGATTGCAATGGCTGCCTGGTGATGGAAGCTCTCAAATTCAGTTTGTGCGGGGAAATCATCCTCTATTCCCTCGCTAACATAGTGAACGGTGGCGTCATTAATCAAAGCCTGAATGGTCTCAGGGGTGCTTGCCTCCCGACGAGACACATTGACAGCTTTGTTAGACAAATTCTGGAAAAGATACTCAGCCCAAGATAGCTGCTTGATACCAAGTCCACGTGCTCCTGTCAGTTGGCTACAAATTTGGAAATGACACATCACCTCCCATAGAGTGTCGTATACTTCGGGGTTCGTCTCCTTCAAAATTTTCAGCTCACTTGACCCAGGGACAAACTCTTCATATGGTAAGTCTCCAAAAGGAAGACCTGAGACATCAAACATCTCATGTAGAGCGAACCCTAATTCTCCTTCCGGTGTGAAAAATGTACAAGTCTCTGGATTGTACCGCTCCAGAATGGCGAAAAAGTTATAAGGACTAAGAGCGATACCGAATTGAGTAGCCCTAATAGGGCAACCAAGCCCAGATTGAGTTAACGGTCCCTTTAACTCCGCCAGTACGAATTCTATCATTCGTGCCCACCATCCTGCCTTAGTGGAATGTACCCATCCAGGAGTTCGGAATACTGCGGTTGGAAATTCACCTTTGGCGGTCAAAAATCGTCGCATGAAGGTGTTAGCTGGGCTAGCACTTTCTCCTAAAGGATATCCCCGTGAGAATAAGCAGGGTTCCAAAGCTGACACTTGTCTACTGTAACCAGCGGTATGTACACCTTTGTGAGTCAGAACTCCAACAGCTACCCCATCTTGTTCTCTCACCAAGTCCCAATTCATGTGGCGGGGAACAGAAGCACATTGATAATAAGAAATGGGAAACATCCTGTGCATATCAGGAAGAAAGAAGCGACGATCTCCGATTTGCCTAAGCCACTTGTAGTGTCCGCCGTGCACAATCTCCTTTGAGATAATGACACGATCCCCAAATAAAAAATCTGGCTTGACAAGCTTCTTGCGGGACCCAGTCTCAAATTTAGCGTCCGTAATTAGTACCCTAAGTGTCTCCGTGCTTGGATTGGAGATCAAGGCGACACGATCCTCATCAGAGTCTTGGAATATTGGGAGTTCTTTACGCAGATTGAATTGCATGTTAAAGTCTACGCCGCCTTCACGCCCGAAGTGGTGACGAAGATTAAGAGGTTCGCGGGCGTAAGGCACTGCAAAAGCAAGAAATATTCAATCAGTCAAATGAAGAGAGCTTTAATTAAGTCTATAAGGGAGAAAAACCATCGAACGCACAGTTCATATTTGGTGTTTAATATTCGTCAACGCAGAGGTCAACTCTGCGTTAAGTTTTCGAACGCACAGTTCGGACCTGGCGTTTAATTTTCATTAACGCAAAGGTCTAACTCTGCGTTGAGTCTTTCTAACGCACAGTTCAGACCGGCGTTTGAAATTCATCAACGCAAAGGTCTAACTCTGCGGTCCATAAACGCAGGGTCAGGCCCTGACGTTTCAAATTCAAAACGCAGAGTTTTAACTCTGCGTTACAATGTCGAAACGAGTCATCTTCCTCGTTTGCAAGAACCCATTTAGGGTTTCTCATAAAGAACTCGCCAGAGCAAGTTTGCAAAAACCCATCTAGGGTTTGTTAGAAAGAACTCGCCGGAGCAAGTTTGCAAGAACCCATCTAGGGTTTATCATAAAGAACTCGCCGGAGCAAGTTTGACGGCAACCCATCTAAGGCTTTGTCAAAGAACTCGCCGAAGCAAGTTTGACGGCCACGAAGAGCGACACTTACCGCCAACGGGTGGAGCCTGAGGCGGCGGCACCGCTGCAGCAGTAGATCGGGGGCGAGGAGCGGCCTTTCTCTTGGAACCCATGGCGAAGAATCGGAGAAGACAAACGAGATCACCGGAGTGGAAAACAAAGAGTCTTCGTTAAAAATCTTCCGAAAGAGGAGAGGCAAAAAGTCGGGTGACTTTTGATTTGACCCATGGCGGTCTATTTATAGACAGCTATGAGCTGTCAAATCGGGTCAGGATTAAAGGATCCCGCCAAACACGGCCTGTGCGTCTGTGTCGCTTGAGTTTTTGAACGCAGAATTTAACTCTGCGTTTTAATGCCTCAGCACAGAGAATCCAACTGTGCGTTTGCATTAGTTGAACATTTATACGCAGAATTTAACTCTGCGTTTCAGTTCGATGGTACAAAGAGTTTACCTGTGTATTCTGACTCAACCACATGGGTTCCTCTATGTTTAGAGCTAAGACATGGTTCCAAATAAATAGAGGGAGGCTAATGTCAACTATCAAGGCGACTAAAGCCAAGAAGAAACAGGTGACTCCATTGAAAAATACATATTGGATGAGTACAAACGATTTACCATCAGCCAAAGTTCAGCAATGTTTTCAGATCAGATGAAATGAACAATCAGTCCGCTAATCTTTAGGATCCAAAGTATTCCGAAAATTCGTCCCAGTCAACCACGAACTTTCGAAAACTTTGGAGGGGGTTCTGTAGGCTGTCTAAAAAATCACAATGGATAGCTGATCCCTGTCAAGTTTTGACAATGGAAGTCACAATCAGACGACTTTCTAATCACTGCATTCAACACTCCACAATCGCCACGAACACGACTTCATTTCTGAGATGATTGATCTTGATGGCTGCGACAACAGCATGACTAATATTATATTGGTAACTATTAGAGATGCTGATGAGCAGTGTAATGATTTTAGAAATAAAAGGTTGGACTTAGTTGGTGAATTACTTGGTAGAGAGCTGTGGGCAAATATTTGTCTAAAAGACACTATGGATGTTGATTCCCGACTAGCTCTCACGACG